>JAGDQP010030891.1:6226-22279 GCA_022664845.1 Lepisma saccharinum | reverse complement strand
TGAAATCTGTTTAATAATTGAATCTCGTTGACATGGAAGCTGAAAAGAGTGTAATATTCTAATATAATCATAAGCGTGTATATCTTGCAGTTGTGTTTCGGAACGAAAGTTTCATCAGTCCTTTGTCAAGAGCGTTGTGAAAGAAACCACTATCAATCATCATGTCCATATTCTGATGTTGTGTTCTCATCTGTACAGTGAAGGCTGATTTTTTTTTTCTTAGATCCATAGTAATGAAATTCAGCCACATGTTGTCATTCTCCGTTTTCCGCAGTAGCTGTTTTCTTCACCATTTTGACTTCCTATAACAGGTGTTTCTCACTGTTGGTTGTTCCGAAAGCATCACACCTTGAAATGTTCCGGGGCCTCGTATTGATCACAAACCTTTCTGAAGACTGGGAATGCATTTCTTTGGTGGTCCTTCGCGTAGAAACGTCAATTACGAATCATAATAAAGAAATACTGTGACACTTTATGTATCTCCTGCCATCAAGACCTAGTCAAAGTATTTAGTTCCGGAGAAACTTCACTTTGGGTATGACTTTGTGCAGACAGCATACCCCTTTCTATAGTTTTGTGTTCGATCGCTAAACTGACAGCATTATCAAAGGTTAGGTGGTCAGTCCAGATTAACATTTTGCATAGGGAATTGTTGCATACGCCTTAAATTACCACTCTTGCAAACACTGTTTCCTTTTATAAAAGCGTCACATTCGTCATGTTTTTGTTTTAAAATATTTTTCTCTCTATGTAGTCAGGTTTCGTTACGCATTTGTACACATTTTTTTGAATTAACTTGTTTTATGATTTCGTAAAATTAAAATTGTATTAATTTTATTTCAGATTTGCCCCTCTGACTCTTTTATGTACTATGAATTTTAACCTGTATCCATTGGATGTTCAGATGTGCGAATGGAAAATACAGTCATGTAAGTAAATATTATGTTAATTATTGTGCGCTTCTTATTTGTTATTGCATATTTTCTTTGCTGAATAATAATGGCTTACATAGGCAAGTGTTTGAGTACAAGCCTATTGCCTACGTTCTATCAGTAACATACAATTGTAAGCTGTAAAATTGTGTCGGCACGAAACTTGGCATGAACATCGTCCGATATCAGAAAATATACTGTGAATATCTTCGTCCCCCAAGCATTCTACTTCTCAGTGTTGCTAACCAATTTTCTGTACTAGTGTGAATTTGTCTCTTATACCATGATGCAGAAACAGCCTGACAAATCCATACTTTTTTTTATATACAAAGACTGATCTTGGCCTGGGCCAGATTTGAATAATTTCATTTTTTTTTTACCCCAAAGTATCCAGTTATCAGTGTTGTGAATCCATTGTAAAAAATCTGTTTTCCAACTTGGTTCTATGCCGTTGGACACATGAGCACGAAACTTGGCATGTCCGTTATTCGATATAATAGAAAAGTATTGTGCGTGTACCCGTCCTTCAAGCACCCCCAGTTGTCAGTGTTGCCAACCTATTTTAATTGTTAATGGCTTCCACATCTACATCTTACCTGTTTCGAACATTTATATTTACTGCCCATGTACGTATACTGTAACGTGCTCGTTCCTCGGTATAACGAGATTAGGTTATGCTACGTTACATTCTGTGGATCAAATAAATATCTAATTACTCAAGATCTGTCCACGTAAGATTATATTTCTTATTCTTAAAAGAGCATAATTTACTTTAGAAATCGGTTGCTAAGGTAAACAACTTTAAACTTCTCCAAAAATATTGCCTTTAGAAGTGCTATCTACTTGTTTCACTCAACGTAATAGTTATTCAACTCGAACAAATTAATTTTCATACATTTGTAATTACAACACATGCATTATGATTAAATACAGTTCTTGGAAACATGGCGGCTTAAGAGAAGAAAGCCGCAGAAAGTTTTAGTGTTTAATTTGCATCATTTCAAAGTGTTTTTGGGGCTTCAATTCAAGAAAATTTCTGCAGATATATTCTTCAGTGTATCATGCCATAGTTCTTCAATGCGAAATTCAAAATTGGCAGTGAGAAATACATCTAAAAGTGACTGTGACTAGAGTTTTAAGAGTGAACTGACGACTATGGCGAACTGTAACCATAGCAACTTATAAATAACTGACCTTAAAACATCAATTATTAAGACTGATAGACTGTAAAACTGTATTCTAGACTTATAGACTTATGATGTCTTCTCTATTTACCATAGAGTTAGGAATATAAATAGAGGGAACCTTAGGCTGTTTTGTTAGAGAGGAGAATGAAGCCAAGAGACGGAAGGGAAAAGGTATTTCTGCCATATTAACTGGCCCCATATTTCGAGACTCTCTTTTCCGAGTATTGCCTCTCTGAGGTGCACTCATCATCCTATCGAAAAAGGCAATCATCACAGTACTCGGTATAGAGGGACTCTAATGGGGCCACACAAGATGGTTGCCGATGAACCTTAATTTAGCTTCATGTGACATCATGTATGTTGTCTCTATTTTCTTCCTAACTCTATGCTATTTACTCTAATTTGGTTTTCTTTTTGTTAACTCAAACCCAAAGGTTTATAGCCACACAATGTTTGACGTTTTCGAATCTGTTTTCCGAGGACCTTGTTTTATCTACATTCTATTAGTTTCCCATTTTAATGTTTATATAAATTCATTTATTCTTTATTCACTTTCACCAACGTTGATAATATATTACACATTGAAAATATATATAAGTTCCTTACAATACTTACCAAATACGTTTTACCCCGCAACCAACAAGCGGGCATATTAACTAGTTTTAAAGTACTTTAAAACAGTCTTTTAGTACACTTAGACAGCTGAACCACTGAAAGCTATACTTTTGCGCATATTATTTTTGTCTTTATAATTTTTATTTTATTCTGGTTTTTTTCTGAATACTTTTCTAAATCTATCTGTTGGCTTCTTCAAAAAAGCGCTTTAAATGATCCAAAGTTAAATTTATATATGGTCTTTAGCCAATGTTGTCTCAGCTAATGTCCTAACGAATTTCTTCATAATTTCAAGTATTTCTTATCTCTCGCTTACTGGTTTCATTTTTCTCCTCATTACGCATCTTCTGTGTCCAAATAACTTGTTTCCTTCTCCTGTACATAGACAGTTTGAAGGCTTCCAATAGTTTTTTTTTCACTCTTTCGTAGGGACCACAATTTTCAGATTTTTATAATACATTGCATCACATGAAGTATTTTATTAATATCTTCCTCAATTCTATTAATCGGTTTTCGTTTTGGTAAATGTCCCTTTTGTCATTGTTAGTGTTGGCTTTATTGCTTTTTCACTACTCATGTCTTCATTTCTAATACTTTGAAGGCTGGATATCTATCCTCCTTTTTCATCCTTCGAATTTTCATGCTCTTACCATTGTTTCGTTTGTACCAATTGCTACCTTTTTCGTTAATTTAACGACTATCGTCATTCTGCGATGTTCACAACTGCTTTGTAGCTATTTTAGCATCAAAACATTTATTTTATAAAACACCAAATTGTATTCAAAACAATGTTTGTTTTTTGAAGGATCGAACATAAATGTTCTCTTGAAAACATATTTTTTTGTTGATTTTTTAAAATCTTAAATCGAAATTTGTTTCTTATTTAAAAACTAGATTTGGTTTCTTTTATCAAACTTTGATTACTGTTCAAACCACCGATTTTAAACTTTTGCCTTTTAGGTTTTTAACAACCATTTTTGTTATCAATACATAGATTTTACAAATTTTAATTTTCAATATGAATTTTTGTTTAATGTTAATTAACGTCTTCTTAAGACTGGTTCCTCTTAAAGATTTAATATAAATGCAATTCTGTTTCAATGTAGATATTTAAACTATAAAGAGTTTTTCAAAAATATATAGCAATATTTCAGAAATAAATTCCGTATAATACAGGAAAGATGAAAATTAAAATTAGTTGTGTCAACCTTTATCAAAACATGCAAGATTTGGGAACTGGAAGCGACCAAAATTTGTGGAAAATCGTCACGAATGATTTAATATATCTACAAATAGTGACGTAAGCATTGTGCACTTAGCAAATGGTAATTGAAATTGTACCCCAAAAAATGTGTTTGAGCAAGGATTCCGGAGGTTAATGTACTTGTTAACCTCTTACCGTTAATTTCATCAATAAATTTTTTCTTGTGGAAAAATCCCTTCTGAGGTGTAGCCTACTCCTCAATGATAAACTGTCCAATTTTGATAAATTCTGGATACAATTTGTGATTGTCATTTGTTAAACCGCCACTGCTTACGTCATTATTTATCGACATATGACGATACCGTTATAACTTTAGGCGTCTTTGATGTTCAAACTAAACATTTTTGAACCAAGGTCTGAGATTATCAATATTTCTCCTTGTACAGTGAAACATTAGTTCCTTAAGCATTGCTGTGTATTTTCAATCACTCGGTAAACTTGTATGTCTCAGAAAGGCGGGTTTTTAAACAAAAGCCAAAATATCGATTTTCGGGATTTTGGTTTCTTACATAACCGGCTATCTATAAAAAGGTCTGGTTTTGCACATCCTTAATGAAAATTAAAAGAATTAAATGATAGACTTTTCCCACGCAGTCTCCACTATACAAAAATAATAATTATGTTTAAATATTTTCTAGTTATTTTCAATTATTTCTATTAAAAGCTGTTTATATTATACTTTTCAGATCGCCATGCATTGGATGAATTAGAGTTTGGTTGGGATGAGAAAGAGGCACTAATTTTGCCTACGGGAACTTACGAAATGCGAATGCCTGAATTTTATCTGCAATTTCGGTTGCCACCTATACCTTTCCATTTTGAGTCTGAGATTACAATAGGTAAGTATAAAGGTGACCTGCTAACATTTTCAGATTTATATCATCTAAGAAATTTACCGAAAAATAGCCACCTTCTCGTGTTTCAAAGGATACGGTTCATTTTAGGATAAACAATGTGGATGCGAAGTGAGTTCGAGTTCCGCTCACACTGTCTCCTGAAATCTTGACTCAGGTTTTTTGCAGAATTCCTCTCAGACCCACCAGATGAATGCTAGGATGATTCTGCATGATACAGCTTGTATCTTCTGCATTTCTTCTCCAAAAGCTATAGTGATATTTACAAAATAGTACTGTTACGATGATTATTCGAAACTTCGAATGTTTAGATGGTTGTGTAAGTCGTAGCCATAATGTAGAGTTCTATTTGCTATATATATTGTAATTTTTTTGACAACATACTTGCTGGTATTGTAACCGCTACCCTAAAAACAGAAAGTGATTTTCAATTCAATTCGTGTTATTTTTTTCTTCGACAATTCGGAATTCTTGTAAATGGGAATAACATTTGAATGCATTATAAGTTTTGTAAGATATAACGCGGATTAGGTAGGAAATTTAAAAATACACAAAAGGTAGGCCATAATGTATCCTACCATTTATTGTATGAATGTTGCAGAACATAGTGAACGAGTGCAGAACATAGAGAACGAGTGCAGAACATAGAGAACGAGTTCAGAACATAGAGAACAAATGTAGAACATAGAGAACAAATGTAGAACATAGAGAACGAATGTAGAACATACAGAACGAATGCAGAACATACAGAACGAATGCAGAACATACAGAACGAATGCAGAACATAGAAAACGAGTACAGGAGAGGACATCTAGTGAAAATCAAAGAAGCAGCCATCGTTTCAGATGTTTTTTATTCCTCTAAACATAAAAGATGAAAGGAAAACTCACAATCTCCTGAATATATGCGAAGCCATATGTTGTTGATAGTGTCACCCGTGACACCATTATCCGCCTTAGTTAGGAGATATTCCCATGATATTTCACCTCTGGATTACCGTTCGTTCTATTTCTTAGACAACAATCTTTAAATGCGACGGTTCCGAGCCCTCGACAAGGTGATACGCGCACTGGACAACGTCTTTCGTTATCCTTCCGTGGGGACTAGTTCTGATTGTCCAGATGCGTCTTACTTCATGTAATCGTGTTTCTCTTTGTAAGTTCAAAATGCAGAATTTTATTGTTCCCCTATACATATATTTTGTGGTGTTGTAATTATCATTTACGTACAAAATAGTTCCTCTCCAACTTCATGTAATCTCTTACCTGTAATTTCGGATCTTGTCTTTATATTGTTGCATCTTTCTTAAATTTGTAGAATGACACTATCAGCTTCCCATCATCATTATGCTTATGTAATTATGTTTTTGTTTTCTTGCAGGATCTGTTAAAGGGACCAAAATGCGACTTCTGATATTTCGTAACGTAACACCTTATTTGCTTGTCGTGTATTTTCCTAGTCTCCTGTTTGTAGGAATATCCTGGGGAAGTTTCTTGATTTCGCCAGAGCTTGTACCTGGTCGTATGGTTCTCTTAGTTACCAATCTTCTAACTTTAGTTACAATGTTTAACTCTGTAAGGTAAGTATAATCAAATGTATTGATCTTTGCATTTAGGGTGCTTCCTTAAACAGGGGATAAAATTGCTAGGCGAATATGTTGAGACCAAAAGAGTTTTAGCTATGACACGAGGAAGAACTCACGGAGACAAGACATGAGATGCAGCAAGTACATCTTTTCGAGATGAGTTGAAGTTTCACGAGACAGGATGAAACAGCCTTCAATCGTGTCTTGTCTCGTGAACTGGACTAGACCGAAATAACAAACAACCATCACACGAGTTTGATGAAAATATTTTAATTCCTTGGTTTAATCTGTGGCATATAGTTAGAGGCTAACGGAGCGTTAAGGAATTTAAAAGACGTCGTTAACGTGGATAAGCTTTATATGGTGACTCCCTACATAATAAGGGGAAAGCTCTTGCTCATATGCTAGGAAATTAGTTAGTTTAGAAATATAATGTAAAGTATAATTTGATTTCGTATACTGTCATCACTTTCCAACACTACGCTCTGCGCTTCGCTTATGTTTCTCATGTTTATTGTTCACTAAAAGTGGAACAAAGCCAAGACGGTTTATTAAAAAAACGAATATAATTCTCTTCCAATTTGGCAACACTGTCAACTGAATTACATCGAAGTCTATCTAGTTAGATCTTAGAACGTTTTAGCTTCCAGAAACGTAAAGTAGCTTCAACCTTTAATTTCTGATTAACGGAGATATTTTAATTTTATTTGATGTTATAAGATGAAGCTATTTTCCACAATAAATAATGTGAATTTTTCTTCTTTATTGGACTCAGGTCTCCTAAGTTTCAAGACAAGGCTTTTAGATAAACATTTGATTCCAGTAGTACTAATACGCGAAATAAAGAGTTCTAGCCGATTGTTTTCCAAGCATTTACCATGTTGTTAAATTGCTGAGGGACATTTTCCCACACACTTCGTAAGAACTGAGAGTTAATGTAGCTCTGAAATGCTGGCCCATATACCTATCGTGCAATAAATACGAAATAGAGGAAACATTGCTCACTTTTTGCGATGAGAGATGCAAGGATGAAATGACATTAAAAACCTTTGTTGCGTCAAACGCATTGCCCTAGGGACGAGTTCTTGTGTGGGCAACCTGTGGAAGAGAATTCGTGGAGCAAAGTTGTCGTAGGGGCAAGTTGTTGCGCGACGAGTAGTCGCAGAAGACGAGTTATTGTACGGACGAGTCATCACAGTACGAGGAATCGAAGGGGATCATTTGTTAAGTTTCTTTTTATTAAACTGTATTTATGGACTAGATAAGCATCTATGTCTGCCCCTATCACTTGCAGTCCCTCAGACATGTCAGAGCTTAGACACTCCTGAATGCCTGGCCTATTCATATCAGTTAAATAAAAAATAAATGCTATGTTTCTTAATACCATTTTTTATGACTATA
Source organism: Lepisma saccharinum (assembly GCA_022664845.1). Lineage (NCBI taxonomy): Eukaryota > Metazoa > Arthropoda > Insecta > Zygentoma > Lepismatidae > Lepisma > Lepisma saccharinum. Next base: position 14,441 of record JAGDQP010030891.1, on the reverse strand, counting down.
CCGTATCAATAACCTCAAACACTAACCCCGAGTTGCTCACAGGTCTACCAGCTTACCAGCATGGATAAGTGACTTGCTTATGTTTGAACTGAGGAAATAAGTAACAGGTGCACCTCGAGAAGGAATATTTTTCCAATCCAACAACCAATTTGTATGTCACGGTGTACCATCAACAGTGTGCATTATTGACAAAGTCTTAGTTATACAACACGATAAAGATCCAAAACTTTGCATTCGCGTATTTCGCAACTATCTGAATGATAACAAATCATACTTGATACTCATGAGCACCTGATCATTCTCTGCTACACAGATTGTAGGGTTGAATTGGACAGAAAGGACAGTACAGAAAGAGTAGCGGTTCGAATAACAAGTGATGACTTCTGTGAGTATCTGCAAGTCGTATGGAAGGGAATGGTATTAGAGACTATGAACAAAGTTTTAAGCAGAATGTCCCACCTTTTTTCACTGATGTAATAGGCTTCAGGAATAGTCATGTTGATAAAATCAAAATATGACTCTGGACATGTGATGTAGCAAATGAATGTAAACTGAAAATGTTCATTCTTTACTGCAGGCTTTCGTATGCTAGGGTAAATTATACAATAGGGTATCAAGTTAGATTATTTTCAGTAATGTTATGTAATGTAAAATAATTCATGTTAAAAGATTGAATGTAGCCTATTTATTTTTCTTTAGATCAAAATTAGAGTTTTAATTGTTATTTTGATTTGTCTATTTAACTATGATATCCTTTTCTTTTGCAGAGAAAAGACACCTCCTTCAAAATTTGTGAAGCCTATCGAAGTGTGGTTGACAGCGTGTATCCTGTTTTTGACCTGTGCTTTTATTGAATATGCACTTGTCTTATATAAAATTCGATACAAGAAAGAGGATGAAATACCTAAAATAGGTGCACTGTATTTAATGGTACGTATAGCTCCTGCGTAGCGCAATCGGTAGCGCGCTCGACTTCATTGCGAGCGGTCCAGGGTTCGATTCCCGGTGGGGCTCAAAAATTTCGGTGTTGACCCAGCATCGTGAGGGCAATTTATCGTCTGAAAAACGATAAAATGTCTAGAACCATATTCCGCTAGGTGAATCAAGGCGAACGAAATTCTAGATGTCAGGAAATTCTATCAGCATAAACGATTAGGCCAACAAAGAAATGTTGAATAAACTGTTGAAACAAGCTGGTTGGATTGCAGTTTGTTTGGCCGCTTAGCTTATCGTTGTAAATCAACCAATTTTGGACTGATGCATCCCTTCAACGCTGTTGGATCATCGTTGGCAAAATGATATGGGATACTCAAGGTATAATTCCTGAACGTGTTAAAAAAATGTCGAACATGCCTATTCAATTACAAAGTAGCGTTTATTAATAAGTAATATCACTATATAGGGATGCTCACTAAAAAAAAATCAAGTTGGCCTACAGCGGAATGATACTCACGCCTTCCACAATGTAATCCGACGTTCTACCTTCGAACCCACTGCGGAAGCTGAAGACGAATTGAATGAGTAGCTAATTAAAACGCATGTTTAAGCACGCGGCTTAGGCGTACATGAAAAACCGGCCTAACATTTGCGATTTACAAATTATTCGCCTTACGAAAGTATGTGAATGAAGTACTTCTGACATGAAATTAACACACGAAAGGATTTAGTACTGTGAATATTGTGATGATTCATTAAATGTATTTTAAAAGGCGCCTACTTTTGGCGTTGAAATGGTAACACTCGACCTTGTATTAAGCTACATTTACATGTCTGCTTGCATTCCTTGTATTGTAAGCTTTGTCGCAACTATTATTCGTCTATGTGTACATAGCGGCGTTCACTCAGCGTTTCATCTGTCCTCATTCTATGAGATAACATGAATTAGGATGCAGGAGATGAAAGATGCTTGCTCTCGTGGGATTACAAGTTCGCAAAGAGAGCACAAATTTGGCTTAGGCTGACTTTTCATGTATGCTCAAGCCGAGTACTTCGCTTGCGATTTTGCTGAGTACCAATATAAGCACTTAACACGTATTTTTATTGGCTATTCAGCCAAATCGCAAGTGAAGCATATGGCTAGCACGTACATGGAAAGACAGCCTTATGAAGCCCGCTTCTGATTGAATGCCAAAATGAGATGTGAAGGTCAAGAGGAATATTAGCAACATAAGTTGTTAAGGCCGTCTTTTCATGCGCGCGATAGACACGTTCTCTCCTTGTGGTTTGGAATTTTGCTTGTTTTATTAGAGACAGTAGGGTAAACGTAACACTTATTGCCACTTTTAGACCACTGTCGTTTTGAAACTTGAAGTGCATATCTATCTGTTGCTTTATTTTTCTGTTTATGCTAACTATTTGGTCTGTCCGGAAATTAATTTTACAGTGAAACAAGAAAAATGTAGAACATGTATTTTTTTATTGTTTGTTCTTCAAAACAGCAAAATGACCTATTGTTGGCACCCTCTAACCAGTAGTCACTATTTCTTTGAGGCATGTTTTCGTGGGGGGGGGGGCTTTGCCCTCCAGAGGTTTTCAACCACTCCCCCGAAAGAACCAGCCGCAACACTTGTATATAACTTATACATGTACTGAAATACGTATATAACAGCAGGTACCATAAATATTGTTCATGTTATTTTGAGGTTAACTAAGTAATTACGACATATTGGTAAGTTACATTATTGTTATTCTATATTTAGTACATTGTAGTCAACCAGCATTATTTATAATTTTCGTCAGTGCCCCCTCCCCCTCACGCGCCATCGAATGAAATCTTCTGGAAGAAACACTGCCAGTATAGTTATGTCCAGTTATTGGCACTTACGTTCACTATCAATGTTCAAGACCTGGAGATGTGTACCAGTTAATGGCACTGCTGAGACCAGTTGCTGGCATCCCTTTGTTTCTAAGCAGCAACGTCCTATGTGAAAACACTAGCTATCGTTTTTTTTTTTTTTTTTTTTAAGAAAGGTTAGGATAGCTATGTTAGAAATCTCAAAATGTTTTTTTTTAATGCTAATTATTTGGCCCCATGCCAAATAAATGGGCACTGTGGGAAAATTGCATACCAGGTATTGACACTCCCCTAGTAGCAATAACTAGTTTGCATAATTTGCATAATTATACTATCAACACAGGAATTCAACTGACAAGTCTGTCAGTAATGTATTCACTTGTCCTTCACTCACAACACGTTAATCTCATTCCTTCCCGTCTTTCGAAAATCCGCGCAATCTCTCCTGCTTTTACCGTAGTTGTCTACCAATCTTATCTTAGTTGTACTCCTCCACTGGTAAAATATGATATGATAGTCCTGTACTACTCACACATTAATTCAAGTACAGGAGCATATACTATTGCACACTAAGAAGAACATTTTAAATGCAATTATGAAAGTAAATTTCATTCATGTTTAAAGAAGAAAAGTTTACTTTTATCAGAAATGATATAATAAAACACATAAAATGCTGCTGGCGTAGCATTCGGGAAGTTGCGGGTTCGATCCCACTGGCTGACCATCCTGACTGAGGTTTCTTTCCAGGAATTTCCTGTCACACCAGGCAAATGTCGGGATAGCATCTTCAACATAGGTCCTGACTGACACCTTCCAGCATCCTTGCCCCTCTCTATCACGTCCTGAGCATTAGATGTCTGAAGGTCATAAATAAAGATTCATTCATTCATAAAACGCAATACGATATCGCAACTATATAACCAGCTAAGTAAGGGTCGACATTACTATCTTCCTGAACCAATCAGGAACTGATTTGAGACGAAGGAATTTGTAAGGGATTTCAAAATATATTGCGAGAGAAATCACATAACCTGGCTTTTATAACCGCGCCTGCCTTCCAGGTTGATTCTTAGAGTGACTTTTCACGCACGTGTTAGCTGCACGCTTTGCTTGCGATTTGCTTGAATAGCGAATTGAAACAAGTGTTTAAGTATTTCTATTGGCTGCTCATAGAAATCTCAAACAAAGCACGCGCAACGAGCGCGTTCATGAGAAGCTGGCCTTACAAGTTATTTGCTGTATGATCTGAAATTGTAAATAATAATCACGTTAACTAACATTATTTACAATGTCGCAAGCGCGCTTGTGTATAGCGCTACATTTATTATCTCGTACGCGACAGGTATGATAGATGCAGTAAGGGCTGCTTTTTTAGTACGTGTGCGTTGCTTGTAATTTGGGTGAGTAGTCAATTGAAACACACACGTGTTTTATTGCGTGTTATACGTGTAATACGAGTTTCTATTCGTTACTCATACAAATCGCAAGCCAAAAAAAGCGCACGCTTACAAGAAAAGCAACCCTAAGGAGCTCGCCGCGTGCTTTGCCTACAATTTCCATGAGTAGACAATAGAAACTCACATTACATCTAGAACACTTACTTAAACAAGTTTCAATTGGCTATTCCATCAAATTACCAGCAAAGAACGCGACGGCGAGCGTAGTATGAAAAGCCGGCCTTAAGTTGAACGAAATTCAACTCCATCGTTTGCGGGACGCGACAGTTGTTATCAAGTGTTATCAAGTTTTCGCTAATGGAGCCAACCTTCAAAGCTAGTACTTGCATGGTAACGCACTAATGGCAAAGAGCGATTTTATCTTTTGTTAACCACATACTGTAACTCTATTGAGCATAATTACAGTTGCTGATCAATATTTCAGTAAACATATGAGAAATCGCGTTATTTAATGCAATAACAAAAGAGATTATGGTGTGTAGATAAAATGTGTGCATTCTTTCTAAAACTATGGTGTATACTTGTTAGTACAGCTAATGTATTACACATAATATTTTTATACATAATCACTATTGCAAAATTGAATAATCAAAGTAAATTGGAATATACACACTGATGAAATATGCATAAAAAAACTTCCTAGAGTCTAATACCTGCTACGAAAGTTAAAGACATCTGTAAGAGAAGGCCTATTGCTCTTTGCTTATTATTCTTTTTTTTTTCATCCCCATCTCTTATATAGTAACCTATTTTGGTGGAGTTCTACATTCTCAGTATATTACAGAAGTCCTTTGGTTCTACTGATGCTTAAATGTATTTAAATGGCAAAAAAAAAGAGGTTAGATGTATAATAGGTGCGTTGTAGATGGAATCGTATAGACTATTGTATAGTGAATATAAAATAATGGTAATGCGTTAATGTATATAAAGGGGCAGTTATAACTGTTTAGTTTGATCTGTTATTATAAGTACATTCCTTTTTTATGACGAAGTGTATTACAACTGTATGTACTAGTTGTTTAACAACGAATAAATTATTATTAATATTCCATCAAATAGAATATTCTATTATGTCTTGTGACGATGTGGAACGTTTCGATACTCTATAGGTAGGGACAGTAGAATTTCGTGACTTACGAATTCGCGAAAATTTTAAGCGCTCAAGAAATCACATGCAGTGGAAGATGTTTGTTAAAATTTGGAAAAAAAAACATGTAAGTTTTAACTCACGAAATACTCAAAATTTGGACATTTTGCTTCCATCCACAAATTCTGAGCTCTACTCAAGAAATAATGCCATTTTAATTCAGTCATTAACGAAAATAATACCTAAAAAAATCGAAAAAGAAAAATATAATTCGTCTTTAAAAATATATCATCGAGTTCGCATTGTGCAGATAATGTTAGAATGTAGTACACTTAATCCTCCATAGATGGAAGCATATTTGCTAACATGCATTACCATCTAGTGGAGAAAATGCGAACTATATGATCAAAAAGGCATTCATTATATGCGTTATGGGGTACAAATTTGGAGCTGTTTTCATCATATATATAGCTATGAAAATTCAGGTGAATGATTAAGAAATAAATCCCTTTATAGTTTTGCATGTGAAGTGTTCATTAAAAATTTTATGTTCCTTTATGCAAATGTGGAAGAAGTATGTGAGAAACAGGAATAAATATATAATTAACAGTATTGGTATTATTTATCATTTTAGCTATTCAAAAAATGTACCCTTGTACTCAAGAAATTTTACCTTGTACTCATGAATTTTTTAAAAATATTTTTTCTCAAGAAATTTAAACGCTTTTCTATAGGAAATTTCCTATGTCCCTAACCATACATATCATTTTTAACCACCAAATTAATACAGATTACATAGTATTAGTACAAAAAGTAAATTCCCTTCTTCTCATGCTGTTTTATTATGGTGACTACTAATAGGAAAGTTATAAGTCAAGTGGAGAACCAATTTCGTGGTTGATAGCTAAATCCAGATAATCCATTAAACGTTTTATTATCAGAAAGTAAAAGATATGATGTTATACCTCTAGATACTTCCTGGAGATTTTCCTCATATATTCGACTCTTTTATCTAGAAATCTTTTCACTTTTTAAATAAATTAGTCCTCCCACTAGACAAGATTACTACCAGAAACATGTTTTTTTTCATTTGTACTTTTTTTCCCAACAATTGTTCAATTATTAGCTTACGCATGTTTTCCAATCTGTAGTATTATGTGTATACTAGTAGACATAATTATGTAATAACTTATTCTTAAAATGGTAAAAATCATGTGATTTTCTTGTTTCAGTCCAAGTCACGCAATGCACCAGTCATGCGCCGAAGAAAGGTAATATTACTTCTTACATTGTCGTCTCTCAGTATTAAATATAAATATAATATTTGTTTCGAATTGTTTCTTAAAGAACGTAACTTTTTTTAATAAAAAGGTTCTGAAGATTCCTAGGACATTATTTTGATTACTCATTTGTTATCTGAAACTACCATAGTGGTAATCGCTATGTTTGGACAAGTTCTTATTTTGTTTTTAAAAATGAATTTAATTTTAAGGCCTTTAGGCTACTTTGGCTCAGGCCGAATGGATGATAATGGGATGAAGAAAGTGGGAGAAAACGGGAGAGCATAAGTAAACCTACGCATACGGTGTTTGTCCACCACAAACCCCACATGTAACGAACCTGGCAACCCTAAACACCAGAGGTGAGCACTCTACCATTGAGACACCACGGTTCTACAAGTTCTTCGTGATAACCAAGGAAATGATACGGTGTGACTGATATCATTGCTTAGGTAACCTATGATGTCCATGCGTATATTCGATACGACATGATTATAAATAAAGAGTGTCCGGAGAAAACATGGAATGTCTCTAAACAGATTTATTGAGAAAAACAAGTTTTAATTCTTTCATCGCTTAGTGTTTAAACGGCTCAACAAATATGTGATCATTTATGAGTATTTTTTCCTTCGTTCATTGACAGTTTTGTAGTTCCAATTTTCCCCAGTAGCTACACAGCTCAAAATCGTTAGAAATTGACATCTCCTATTTTCCCCCGACACCCTTCAAATAAAATGAGCCGTGAGTCGAAACGACCTCTTGCTTCTCTATTCCCTTCCCTTAAGTTGTATTATCCAAGGGATATCATTGTTCAGGACTCAAAATGTCTTAACCAAGAGAAACAGTTCGTAGATGGACATTAAGGGATTAAATTTAAGGTGAATGTAAAATATGTCTGGCAATTTATTAATTTTATGTACCGAGCGGACGTAGCTCAGTTGGTAGGGCTTTGGCTTAGTAATCGGAAGATCCTGGGAACAACCCCAGTAACTGACGCTCCTGACTGAGGTTTTTTTTCTTCTTCTTCTCTGTCATACAAGGCAAATGCCAGGACATAGGTCCTGGCCGAGTACCATGCACCTACTACGCGATCCCGAAATGAGATAGCATACCTAAAGGTCATAAATTCAAATTTAAAAAAATAATTTTCTGTAATGAATAAGTTTTCATTAACGGTTTACTGGTCAGAATCTTGCTAGATTGGCAACCCGGAATTAGTCCACAACGTGGACGGTCTTCAACAAGCAAGACCATCTCGCATGACGTCTCCATATAGGGAACTACTCCAGGTATCCGCACACATATAAAAATCGGCAAATTGCTTGGCGCGTGAGCGCGCACATACGTCAGGCTATATAGGCATCTTAGGAACTACAAGAAGAAATCGCACAGTGCGAGACATAAGGGACAAGCACATAGGGCTTTCGGTATTTGACCGTTATTCGGTAGAGCTCGACTCAATGGTGCCATCCCAGATTTAAATAAATACTGGTGGTCTGGGCCTATGTTGGGAGGAATCTAGGGGCCAGAGGGGTCTGAAAAGTTACATGTAGACTACGAGCCGGACTTTACGGGACAAGCCTGGCTGGGTTGGGCC
>JAGDQP010030890.1:0-21845 GCA_022664845.1 Lepisma saccharinum | reverse complement strand
TCACGATTGCCGTCTACTGCAATCGTCTACTGCCTTGTCAAGACGTCTACTGCAGCGTATAAACAACCACTAGCGATCCCACCCTCGCGTCTATTCCTACCCTGGTCGTTTTTTTTTTTTAATATCTTGGTTCTAAAATTAATACAAAACAACCAGCAACAAAATTTCTTGGTTGGCAACACTTCAAGCGAGAGGCGAAGAGTAGTAACACATCTGTGCGTCTTTATTGTTTTGGCATGGTTCATCGGTTGTTCCAAAACTTGCCACGTCTATTCATATGTTGGTCGACTTATACATAAGCACAAGAATACAAAATGTTAGTTATCACCAGAACTAGTCACTATATTACTTCCCATAAACTCGTATTTTGTTAACATCAGTGAGAACAATGCTTACTATTATGCCTATTACTGTTAAATTTCTTCTTTAACATTTCTCTCCATGAGGGATGTCAGGAAGTAAGGTTCACTAGTGTACTCCAGCGGATGTGTGATTTGTAGTTAAATGTAACTGGTATATTCAATTCTCTCACGTTTGGCCACAACGACATGCTATGAGGGAAATGGGCGAAAAGGCGACGTACTGTTTGAAAATTATCATGAACATGTAGCCATATTGTCCTGATGTTAACAGTGTAATATGTACGGAAATAGGGTTGGGACCCATTTAGAGATGGTCAGTTAAAACAAGGTCTCAATCTAGCTCAGGTGATTAGGTTAAAAATATGAAGCAATTTAGTGAGAGACCAAAGTGTACGAACACCCGAAAAAATGAAAACACAATATGAGAGACTACTGAATGTACGTGTTAACAAAACGTAAGTAACAAGTGTATCAAAAATGAAGTCCGAAAATAGCTACAAAGCACAGAACATAATTTACCAGCAGGGATTTATTTGACTCCGTAATCGACTTGGAGAAATATCTCAACGGGAAAGATTATTATATTTAAAAGTATACTACGTATATGTTTACGTCAGGAGAGTAACAGTTCAATATAAATTAATTATACAGCGAAATCCCGACTATTAGCGATAGTGACTGTTAGGGCGAATGCGGATAATATAAGTCACGCATAATCAGCAAGGCATTAAGAAAACACCTTTTCCGCATTTAAAACTAACTCTAATTACGTACTAAAAAATGGATCTGTGTTATGTAACATGTGTTTAATCGGCCTCATCGACATGCTTCTTACTTTTTTATACTTGAAGAGTCTGATCTCGAAGCAAATCAAAGCGGTTTGCTTTTTTCCCTAAGAATGTTGCTGATGGTTACATCGTTGCCCGACCATGTCCATATTGTATGAATTTGGGTATTTGTAGCACTCATGTCACGTTAATTCACAATTTGTACAATTTTTGACAAGTGTCGTATACAAGGTCTTTGTAATAACACACAAGTTCTAGCTTTCATTTCACCTGGTCGGAAACTTTTGTTTTTTGTGCTATTTTTAACACTACAGTATAAACTGAACTGGATACAAGAACGTTCACGAAGGAATAAATTACATAAGATGGATCATCACTAACATAAAGAATGAAATAACTAATAGGATCTCTCTTTCCTCCTCCCAATCATCACTTCACTTCTTATTCACCTTTCTCATTCGTCGTTCTTCTTTGAGCATCGCTCTTAATAAATCGCAGTAACTTCCACACTGCAAACAAGTACTTTTCCGCAACAACTTTTCTTTTTCAGGCCGGCTGCAATTGATAGTGAGTCTGCTGTATTTTAAGAAAAAAGTAGAGAACCTTACTTTTGACTTACCCTCGAACTTGCCATATTGTCTTCTGACGAAGAACTTTCAAATGGAGTTGCACTCCCTCAAAATACCATTCCCCTGCATGGAAAGCATATGAAGGAACTCTCATGCAACTTACCTAATTGCAGTGTTGATCAGGTACTCAGGGGGCACATGGAAGTCTATATCTTGCGGCCGACATGGTGTTTCCGCCCAAGGGCCACCAAAATTGGGATACAAATTTTCTGGAGAATTTAGGTTGAGCCCAAGTGCCGTGAGATCCTGGCCTAATGCCAAAGACACTAAGTTAGGGTCAGTTTCTGCTGCCCTGATAAAGGTAAGTAATCCAACCATACCAAATTGGTCCTTTACCATACTGCCCGGAATGTTCGTTACCTTACCTACGGGAAGTAAAATAAATCAATTAAAAAGAGATTAAAGTAGGTCACTGCAAACCTTAATTAAATAGAATATATTCTGGCATTTTTTAAACAAATAGCAAACTTAAAAATGCGACTACAAACCGAGCATTTTAAATCGCGTTACAGCGATATAAAGATCCAGTTCCTGGGAAAAGTAGTGGTTAAGGCTTCTAAATCTAGGTATAATTTTGGGATTTACCTCATAAATGACTGAAAATCCTCTGTTGATGTGGCTACAGTGAGCAGTTTAAGCTACGAGGTTTCCACCTCCTGGAAGTTGTTTGCTGTCGTTTGTGAATAACAGTGTAACATTAATACAGGATTTCTGAAGTTCAAAAAGAGGACAGTTCTTTTACGTAACGACGCATACGTCTAAACACTTCCCACTCATTCAACTTCTGACTTTGAAGCTCATTTGTGCTCAAGATACAAGTGACCAGTAACGTTTGTTCAGACCCAGGAAATCTTATCTTGTACGAAAAACTCATTAACAGTTTCAGGTGAAGCTAGATAAGTATATCTGTGGCCTAGGTCCGGGAGCACTTTTCTGAGAGACAACGATGGAGAAGACAAAAGCTAGGACCTTAGTTTAGGAACCTTTCTGGCCTAGTTGAAATGTGGAGAACACCTGAAAAACCTTAGTAAAGTTTGCCAGCAGGAGTCAAACCTGCGCGTCTCTTCGATATCGCTCCGAAGTCTGAGACTGTAATTAGTGGACCACGGAAATGCATCCAATTATTTCATGTTTGCAGCAACAATGCGGCACTTTATTTGCTGGAAAGATTACAACAGTATGAAGTTTCACTTCGCTTTCTCATTATTCTGTTTACGTTATAGCATGACCTTTCTCCGTTATACTGGATAGTAATAAAGATGAAGAGCACCAAGAATATTATAGTTATTACTAAAGATTTTTCTGCTTCTTTGTAACTTCTCTGTATTACAGAACATTAGTCTGTATTACAACCATTTTATTTCTAAATATAATTCACGTACAAAAGTATATATCTTTCAAAGATTTGCAAGTTTGTTCACGCTTCGACATCACATCTTGCTAGTACACAGAGATTCTAATCGCCTCAAGGAGAAACATTTCCTTAGCATGAGACAAAAACGAACCAGTCGAAAGTGTACTTGCATACTCGAAACAAATGGGAATCATTTTACCTAGAGGCAATTCTATTTTACCATTTTTGATTCTAAAGTTAAATAAATAAATTTTTCCTGGTGTTCTTTAAAGAGTCTTAATAGTTTTCAGCTTTCTTGTACAATGTATATAACAATTACGTTCAAACTGACAAACCATTAAAAGGTGATTGATAAATTAATGAATAAAATGTCCCTATGAAAACATAGTTCAAAATTAAGTACAAAACAGTTCTAAATATGTATTTTACATTACATACGTATGAGCTGAATATTACTTACGTTTTGTGTATGAATGGCATTAGAAAAAAAAAAACTAAATATTTCACACCTAATACTTTAACAGTGATTTAAAATTTAAAGTACAGCAAAATTTGTCAGCCTTTTTGAGCATTAAGGCTGAATCCAAGTAAGTTTTCCCGCCTTTTTCATTTTTCGTCAATTATTCAAAATTGAGTGCAATTAAACAGAAAATAACTTTAACAATATAGTTTGTTTCTTACGTCATTAATGAATACCATTATCTTTAAATAAATATTAACAGAAACTTCATCTGTCAATAGACTTTTGGGACAGTTCCATGTCCCAAAAGTGTGTTGACATAGTTCTGAATTTTCTGTTAACTTTTATTTCAAATTAATGGTATTCACTATTCAAGTATGTAACAAACAATAGTTTGTGGAAGTTATTTTCTGTTTAACTGCACTCAAATTTGAATTATTGACGAAAAATGAAAAAGGCGGGAAAACCTACTTGGATTCAGCCTTAACCTGGTAAATTACACTGTTCGACATTCTGTTCGAAGGAACAAGCCAAATAATTAGTCCAAAATTAACATACAAAATACAAACTGACAAAAATATATCATTATTAAATATAACAGACTCTCTCTCTCTCTCATACACGCAAAAAAAAAAAAAAAAAAAAAACCTACCAACCACCATAAAACAACAGGGATGTGGGTTTTCACTTAGACGGGAATAAATGAAAACCACTTAAACAACTATAATCTCCAACTATTGGGTTGTCGGAAAAGTAATGACGTATTTATTTTGCACCAGATAGCGGTAGTGCAGTTGTGCAAGCGCTAGAGTCATTCGCAGCTCTGTTATCGCATGTCACTTGACAGCTGACAGTTCTAGCTGCAGTCTAAAACAACAGTGAGCAATTTGGTTGAGTTGTGGAGGTTTGACAAGTTGAAGATTTAAGACCAAAGTGTGCATTTTCACCATATTTTACTGTTTTACTTCTGTAAAGGGAAGAAAAGTTGCGTAAAGTTTACGATGACAATACTCTACAAGAACGTCAGTCAACAATGGTTCACGAAACCATGCTGGTGATTTTGATCTCAACAATACTCCTCGGTCCGGGAGCCCACCGAGGTTGATGACAAAATCGAGTCAAAGCAACGTTACACGGCACGAGAGATTACAAAAACATTGCACATCCATCACTCAAGCGTTCACGACCACCTGAAGAATCTGAGATACATAAGAAAGGTCGATGTGTGGGTATCTCATGAACCGAAAGAAGCCCAATTGACGGGCGTATAAACATCTCGATAAATTTATTAAACATGAGGAAAACGATCCTTTTTGAAGCGACTGATAACTAATGATCAGAAGTGGAATGTATGCAACAATGTGGTGCGCAACCGGTCTTGTTTCCGGTGTGCTGTTTCGCATCAAACGACATCGAAAGCAGACATTCTTCAACGGCAGGTTTATGCTTTCAGTGTGGTGAGAGTTTAAAGATGATATGTTTTTCGAGCTCCTACCAAGGAACCAAACCAGAAAGTCAATTCGAATGTGTATTGTCGGCAACTGGACGGATTGGATGAATCCATCATCCAGAAACGTCCAAAGCTCGTTCATCGTAAAGAAGATGTGATCAATTAAACAACGCGAAACCACACACAAATTTGATCACCAGTCAAAAAATACTGAAGCTTGTATGGGATGTGTTGCCGCACCCACCATACTCTCCTGACTTGGCGTCATCAGCCTTCCACTTGTTTCGCTCTCTTCAACACTCCTTGCGTGGTATAACGTTCCGTTCAATTTAGACGGGCCTGTAAATCAGCACCTTGTTCAATTTTTCGCCGCGAAAGCCAGCTTCTTCTATAAACGAGGAATTATGCAGCTCACTGCAAATGTTATCGAACAAAAAGGGCATTTTGTTCATCGGTTGATTTTTGATCCTTTTATAAATACATGGAAAAAATACGTCATGACTTTTCCGAAAATCCACTTCTACACAAGGAAATAAAAATAATAATAAGAAGAAGAAATCATAATTCTAGACGAAGATGCCTAAGTTTCAGCACACTGCGAAGGAGCAAGAAATTTACATTCACAGATAAACTTAGCATAACATGTTAACTTTAAGGCACGAATTCAAAGGTAATAAATAAAGAAGCAAAAACCACACAAAAGCTATGAAGGGATGTTTTTCATTAACTAACCAAAAACTGACTTTGAAAAATTGACACAATATTGCACCATAGTTACAAGTAAAATACAATCGGATGAAAAATCTCTCGATTAAATAAATATGAAAATAAATTGTTCGAATTACCACAGCATCTCTATGACAATAAGTACAGCCATTCAAAGATTGTTGTAATTCACAATTGTACGAACTCTTATCAAATATCACATCATAACATAGAGAATAATGACAAAAAGAAGTAGATACACTTTTACACACACACACACTATGGGTTCACGTTTCACAGACTGGATCTGACTCCACGAATTAACTTCATCTCTTTTAAGTCACCTTCGCTATTTCATTCTTGAAGTTATATGCAAAAAATGTTTTAAACAGATATACGCTACAATATTAAATATTATTTTGTTACCACTAGAAAGGAGACAAAGAATGCGTCAAGAATTATATAGACCAATTAGTTTACTGTCAGTTCTATACAAAATGATCAACGAAGTTGTTTTGAGTCACATTGAACGAGACTTAGATTTTAACCAAGGAAGGGAACAAGCCAGATTTCGTCGTGGATTTAACACAATGAACCAACCACAAGTATTGAAGTTACGGAAAGGACTAATGAATATGAACTTCAACTATGTCTATCTAGAATCCATTCGAGAAAGCCTTCGATTCGGTCTCCTTAGCAGCAGTACTAAAATCACTTGAACATCATGGCATCGAAAGTGCATACATTAAATTACTACGAAAGATTTACTCGAATGCCACTACATTTGTCATTAGGCTACATTAAGAGAGTGAAAAGTTCAAAATTGGAAAAGGGATAAGGCAAGGAGATTCAATCTCTCCAAAACTATTTGCTGTGGTCCTGGGGGAAGTGTTCTAAAATTTAAACCGAGAGAAGTAGGAATAAAAATCAATGGCGAATATCTTCATCACATACGATTCGCTGATGACATAATCCTGTTTGCTTCAAGTGCAGAAGAATTACAAACTACAATGGAAGAGTTGAGTAATGAGAGTTCGAAAGTAGGACTTAAAATGATTTTTTAAGTAAAACAAAAGTAATGTACAATCAACATGCTGCAAAGAAGGAAATAAAGATTCAAGGAAAGACAATATGCATAGCTGATAAGTATGTTTTCCTAGGTCAGCTCAAAACATCGAAAGCCAGTTGACGGAAAATGGCGTGGAGCTCGTTTGGGTGACTAAAATTTTCAAAAGCAAACTACAAATTTGTGTCAAGCGTAAAGTTTATAATCAATGTGTCTTACCGGTACCTGTGATGATGTACGGCTGTGAGACGTGGACGTTGAATGCACGCATGCTTGGTGTAACAAGGAAGAACATAAAGACAAATGGAAGGATTCGCTCACAAACAAAGGTAGAAGTTGTAATCAAGGTTGCGAAGAAGATGAAGTGGAAATGGGTCGGTCACATAGCTAGACGAACAGATGGAAGATTGACGACAAATGTTCTATATCGGATTGCCAGAGAAAAGAAACGACCTACAAGACGTCCAAACGCAAGATGGATAGATGAAATCAAGCGCTTTTCAGGAGCTATATGGATGAGGATAGCAGCTAACCAAGATGTGTGGAAAGAAAATGGGGAGGCCTTCATACAGCAGTGGATAGAAAACAGCTGAATATGACGATGATTAGATATGATAACCAATATAAATCAAGAGTGTGTGTAACTTAATCTAAATAGATTGAAGACTTTTTATCACAGGGAGAGAGTTCTTACATACCATCTGGTGACGTCTGAATGCCGCGCTTTGAAGCTTGTGACTTCTCTGCTCCAGGTGCTCTGTTGGTAGGTGTCGTTTCCTGGTTGCATTCAGTACTTTGTCCACTGAGAGTTTTCTCACCACTAGGAGATGGACCGTCTTGATTTTGAGTGCCAGGTAACGCTGGGAAGTCTTCTGAACTCATTGTGAATTCACTTGATTCTGCTGTCGGCTGCTTGACCATACCTACTGTAGAACAAACAAATCAATATAATATAATAAAAAAAACATATTGTTTTTATTACTAAGTTTTCCTTTCCTTGACAACTGTACCTGATCATGTTACTCAAGGTTTGTTACTCATGTAACGTTTCACTGATTATACGAGTGAATGTGATTTACTGGAATAAATCAAGTAAGATTTTCAATTACAAACTTGCAATCTAACCTATACTATTTTCTTGGTATAGAAACGAGGGAGTATGTACTATTATTCTATATGAAACGTGACCTTTTTTAACCTTTAACCGGAAGCGAATAGTGAAATCGTAAGTATCCCCTGGCATAAAAGACAAAGTATATTTTTCATAATTAACTGATAACATGCGACGTTTGAAGCTTAAAACACACTGTCTTGGTTTCAAATAACTACCTAGTACTATCATAATTATAAATTTATTTCAGGGGAAATTCACCCAGGAACCGAATGGTTAAGTACTGAAGGAAAAGTCTCTCAACTTGACAAAACTGACTTTAATGTTACTCAATCATCAATTTCGTTTTCGAAATTACTGAATCAGTTTATGTTCTGGAGTCTTGTTAATTTATTAAGAAGATTGAACATCTTCACTTTTCTGAAATGACCATTTTTAAACTACGTTAGTTTTGAAAGAATGATCACCTTTTATAACTGTGAAGTGCAAACTGATGGCGCCAAATTCTCAATTATTTAACCACCATGATTACAAAGTGGAGTTGGTATGGCCGATAAAATTTGCATACATCAATTACATCCCGAAACAAAATGTCTCTTAGCATGATTAATGCTTTGTTCATCTCAATAGTGATATTGTAGGTTCTGTTAGACTCTAAAATTTGTAATATCTGCATAAGATATTCACAAGTCTGTGTACCAAGAACAGAGTTCCAATAATTTTCTTGCATGATATATTTGTTCATAAGGTGTAGTTTTTCTAAATTTTGAAAAGACAACTTTTATGAAACTTATCACCATTTCAACTTTAAGGTTAGAATCTCGCATCATGTCAATTCCGTTTTCCCACAATGGTCAATGAAGTATTTGTCACACATGTTATATGATCAAAGGATGAAGAGATGCATCAACAGAAACATATATAATGTTTCGTTCCGCAGGATCTATTTTCAAAACCTTATGAGTCAAAATATTTTCGAAGAGACTCTTGTTCTTACGTGATTTTCATACCTGAAAACGAGTTCATCTCAACGTACATACAGCTTATAAGGAAATTTCCAGTTTATCAAGACTCATTATATACTGCTAGTCAGTATAGCTTTATCCTAAATGACTACAAAATAAACTAAACTCGCTGGCTATCATATTGAGGCAAACGTACACAACTTTTTAAACTATTTTTTTCTTCTAAATCCTGTGCTGACAATCAATACAAAATCAGTTTTGTCTCGACAATTCACTTCTTTAAAAATCAATAAGAAAGTCACTCAAAGAAAGACAGTTACATTTATCACAAGACGCTACCCCAAGTTCCTGACAATAGGATCTGCTGCGTTAAGCACTTGCAGTATAATGTCATTAATAACGCTATATATCTCCTTTATATATCGGTCTGCCATATAATGTCTCGCTAAATGCACGCGTTTTTAGTCTGTTCTATGTATGAATCTTTTTAGATATGCGATGTTTCACGATTTTGTGGCCAATGGAACATGGCGCTGCAGTCTGAATGCAGTTACAGAAGGAGGCTAAAAATGACCACGACATCATATCGAAAGTTACCTCAGTGACTGAACTTAGGTTTCAGTTTTAAGACAATAATTAACTGCCTTTCAGATTTAAATCTATTCACAGAAAGTGCTGAGGACAATGATAAAGAATCTCCAAGATAGCATTTTAAGTCTGTAGACATATTCCGATCATTGTATAGGCAATTATTAGATCTTTTATAAGCATGTTTTGGCAAATTCTGGGTAGTACCTCGCGTTTATGAATATGAAGTTAATATTGATTTTCACTCACAATTTCTTCAAGAAATTTAAACTGTTTCTAATAGAATGATTTCAATAATGAATACATGAAGGTTCACTGATATTAATTACATTAAACAACTAGAAACTGAAGATTCGAAGTCATTTAAATACTTTATTTGGGCTAAGAAGAAATAAAGATAACAAAAAGGTTGCACAATGGTTCATCATTTCCATTTAGATGACAAACTATCGTGTAAAAGCGGATTCATTTATAACCGCGTAAATTAACACTTTCGGTTCGTTTAAATCCCGGAATATATTAAGTTTTATGACTCCCTTTTAACATTTGGAAACCTTACTGGACTGTCAGGACTTCAATATCGGTCCACTGTATCCGTCATAGACTTTTCTAAATATAGCATCTACCAGGTTGTTCAGAAACAAACGGCCGTTTTGAGTTTTGAAATGGGGGAAAACATACCTGATTCATTCAAGTCTAGTCTCCACCTGCAATGGCGCATCTATGCCAACGATTCACAAGGCTCTCAAGAAATGTGGCTTCCGTCAGGCAACGAAGTCCCAGAAGGCACTTTCTGCATTATCCGTTTTTGAACACCTTCATCTTACAGGAAGTAACTTAGATACATAAACATATGGTAATCTGTTGGTGCTAAGTCGGGGGAACATGGAGGATGCGAAGAGTTGCCTGCTAAGAGCAGAGAACCTTTCCCTTATTAGGCAACAATGCAGATTACACAACTGCTGGGTCATTTCGACAATTTCTGCATAGTCGTGACAGCAGTAATGGTATCACAAAAAAAAAAAAAAAAAAAACTTGTAATGGACAACACCAAGTACTATTCAACACATTAACACCAAAACTCTCTGTAGAGTCAACTTGACTTTGGAAAGTGTTTGAAGGTTTCACCAACGTCAAACCACTGTCCACTTCACTTGCAATTATCGTACACGATCCACTTCTGATGACACGTCACAATACGACCAGTAGGCTATTGCAGATGTCCACCCACTGCTGTTTAAGTTCTGTCAGTTCATGCGAGACCTACTTGCTGTAGATGATCGGAAATAGTTGAACTGGAAACGCTGGACTCTCAGGCAAGTTTTCTGATGGTGATGCGTGAAATTGCTTCTATACAAGCAAAGAGTTGTTATCCACCCTTGACTTACGTTCTCTGTCTTCCTCATCTTGGAGATTGGTCCCTAGCACGATAGTTTTCTAAACCGGCGATGTACTGTCAGTTCTGAAGTAGAGTCTATGCCCCATGGCCTCTCTACATTACGATACGATTTTGCTGCCGTACGTTCCAGTTCGAACTCATGCACCAAAATTGTCCATAATTCCCGCTGTTTCAACATTTGCACAGAGCAATGTAACACGTCCTATGACATCTACAGCTACACCAAACTTCATATTGCGTGAAGGCTGCCTGTTGCTGTGGTCTTCAACAGATATTAATCACGGTTCCATCGGTCCCGTACAATAGGAAGCAGGGAGAGTTGAATATGGACATTATTATTCATTTCTGGTATTTATTTCCGAATAACCTGGTAAAAGACATATACAACTGAGAGCTTGAGCTCAAGAAAGCTAAAAAAATTCCCACTTCAACTTTAATGCAAACCGCAATTGACTTCCATGTGACCAACTTTCACATTTTTGTAATTTCCTTTACATCTCCATTATTTTTGAAAGCAAAAAGAACAGCTATCTAGTTGTATTGGAAATTTTACCTATAACTTTCTGCTACAAAAATTCATTCTTAACATTAACATAAACTACTATACAGGGTCTTTTCTCTATTGCTACAGGCGTCAAGTCAAATACAAATATACAATGCAAAGAAAAAGGTAATAATGGCTACGTGCTCTTTAAAGAAAGAAAACTGAACAAACACGCTCAAATTGTAGGTAATTTCTTGATCGGCACGATCACTACAACAGGTCAGCAACGTGTTGTTCTTTTGTTTCTTCCTTTTTACACAATATATCACCAAGACATAGAGATGAATACAATAGATACATTTCAGAAAAAGTACATGCCTGAAAGAAATTCTACGAAAGGAATCAACAAATACTGGTTGCAATATACAGTGAAGCTGCAGGAGGTTTACAACTTTAAAATGCAATATATTGAAATGAAGAATTATTACAAGTTATGACACACACCTATTTACAATGGCATAATTTGTTGTTGATGTAAGTTAATATCGCTAATCGGGACATTAAAACCACACTTAACAACAGTTATCTGACAGACAAAAATGCCGTTGTAAATGGGGCAGGTACATTTTTGTCTGTGTTTCTTTCTATCTTAAATATTACGTTCAAATAATCTGACATAACCTCGAGATTGAGGAGAAACGTCGTTATGTGATCTAGAGTCTACATATAAGGAAGCTAATCAATACACTGAGTTTCATGTTTAAATATTAGTTTAGCTTATCTCGCAAAGATGTCTGTTTCAAAATGCCACAGTATATGTTTCACTATCGTAATGCTCTACAGCGACAACGGTACGACTGCACGTAAAAGTAAACAAAACTCTTCTGCACTCCATGCAGCAAATTCTGCTAAATGAATTTTGAAGTTGTAAGCCTTCTTTAGTTTCACACTACAGATACGATAAAATGTACTCTACCAAATATAACAAATCCTACAGGAACTGTGCAAGGGACGCTGATTGAGATGTGAAGGCACAAAAGAAAGCATACTGAACGTCTGGTATCTTTTACTAAAAACTTTGTATTACATGAATTATTATACTAACTTCCCAGCAAAATTATCAATGATGCAGTGTTTACTACTTAGAAAACAAAATGTCATTACCACTTGATTAAATGAAAACTGCTTATCACGTAGTCTCGTTAAAAGTACTAAGTAATGGCAGCATAATAATAAATAATCGACAAATTTCGGAAATTAGTAAGATTTCGGTCAGAATAAATTTTCCAAATATTGAGTTTTGATGTGCCTTTGTAGGGGGCAAGGGAGGAACCTACGAATAGGCATCTCCTAAAGATAACTTGTATATTGCAATTACGTGCTGGAGGAGGGGGGGGGGAGGAATAAATATTTTAATTTTATTATTTACTTTTTATATTCATGTAAAGCAATCAATTCCACTAGTTAGACAATTGTATTAGCATATCAGTAGGTACGCATGAACGGTGACCGTAATTCTCTGAAAATTAAAACGTCTAGTTAATTTTGTCACTCAAAACCCTGACATAATTTTTGAAATTTAATCAGCGACCCTGTGCACATTACAGTCCTTGAAGTATTATAAGGAAGAACTGATTATTAATACATACCAGCTGTTTTTTTTCCTGGAAAATGGGAGGGGTCGACAGAGTCCCCTTGCCCCCTGTTTGTAAGTACTGGAAATTGAGATAGATCTAATAACGACTGGGTGCTCCTCTCCTCTCTTCCACCTTCAATTTTGTTAAAGGTTCCTTCTGACCCAAAAGATCTGTTTTGAGGATTTCCAAAGATACCCACCACACTATTCACTGGATTTGAACCTTGAAGTACGGAGTATGAAGTTGCTGATTTAGTACGCAAAAACAAAAGAACATATAAATATAACAAGCAAATGTTAAAAAAGAAATTCGTCTCACTACTTACCATATGGCTGTTTTCCTGGCATGGGACTAGGCTGAGGCATTGAGTCTCCTTGCCCCCTGTTTGTAAGTGACGGGAACTCGGAGAGATCTAAGAGTGGTGGAGTATTGGTGTCTCCTCCGCCACCGAACACAGAGTGGAAATTGTTAATGGCTCCTTGTGACCCATAACCCCTATTCTGTGGAATACCAAAGCTACCCATACTACCCATGGGGTTTGAACCACTGAAATGAACAGACGAAAAAGTTACACATAATATACACAAAAACTAGTAATAACGAAAACTAATCTCTATGTTATTCAATATACCCTACAGAAATATATTTTGTAGTCATACAAATGTATCTATCGTAAAGAAAATAATTTGTAAGCTATTATCATATCGTGGCCCATTTTACTTATACGTGGATGTTTACGAGTTATATTCTTAAAGAGAAAAATAAACATGTAAATAAATACTACTAAATCAATTACTTTATTCTGTCTAAAATATGAATTTCATTTAAGTCTTTTGGTAACTTTGGCTCAAACTCCTAAAATATGAATTTACTACCTCGTTAATATTAGTGAATTCAAAACTGAATAGTTTGGCTGTGAATTAAGCGTTAAAAACGTATTGTACTTTTGAAAAAATATTCCAGTGAAGTGAGTGAGGGTGGGGACAAGAGCAACACACATATACATAGCTGGGGTATAAACTTCACGAATTCTGATATATTTATTGAAAGAGGGGGATTTGACTGATTGAATTTATTTATGATCTCTAGGCAGATCAGGCTCAGGTGGAGGAAAGTACGTTGGAAGGTAGTTCGCCACTGTCTGGTTAGTAGGTATCATACCGGCATTTGCCTAATATGACTGAGAAATACCCCGGGTAAGAGGGGGGGAGGGATGATATGCAACATGATATGGAGGAAACATTTTGTGTCTGAATGGAACAACTTACAACTGTCTTTAAAGAAAACATGCTTGTTTGAAGTGTAGCCAAGAGATCAGAAGCTATCAGAGCTGCCAAAAAAGTCCAATCTAATTAGTTTCTCTATTCATTCTTCTTTGTCACAATATACTAAACCTTGAATTAGTTCTTTCAATAGGGCTTATATTTATTTTTGGGATCTGTACTAAATGGGGAGAAGTAGACCTGAAACACGCCTCCTTGATGTGTAAAGGTACATTACCTTTTATTTAGTAAATATAGCCCAAAGCCTGTAGTTCTTCAGATCGAATTCAATATTCTTTACCCGTTATTTTTCATCTTATAATACCTCACATCTATCACATTGCATATTGTTTATCTATAATTTGAAAGTATGTTGAACATACTTAACTCTGACCTGATCTTTCATCCACCATCTCACAATATACCCCGTTCCCTTTTTAATAATCTCTTCCTGGTTATTCTCGACAGCTTTTAAAACCAAAGAAACAGGACTTAACTTTAAGGTTATCGTCTTAAGAATATATTGTTTTGAAAGAAAATTACGTGAGAGAATGCAAAGTAATCAACCAACCAGTATCTCTGATTTAAGGACGTGTACACTGAATTTTCTACTGACATTTCGTTTATGTCTGTGAACGCTTGAAACTAGATTTTTATATTTTTGGGCTTTACAGCATCTAAGGCTACAGCCCATTTTCGTCTGAAGCTTTGTATAATCCGCATGGCGAAACTCATAAAAACCTCAAGACCGGCAGTAGGCCTATCAGAAATCGAACCTACGTGTCCACATTTATATGGACGAAAGTCATAGGTAGGATTTATAGGAAGATATTAATCAACTGTTTATCTACGTAGTGTTCGAGAAAACAACGACATCAACAATTTACTCAACTGACATCAGAAACTTATTGTAAAGTACATCACTATCTATCTATTATAAATTATTCTTTCTTACAAAAGCAAATTTCCATACAGAATACAGTACAGTTATACCCGATGTTATGGGCTAGTAAAATGAAACATTTATATTTCCTGCGCGTATGCTACAGCTTTACTGAATCAAATCATTTTTTTTTATTGTCCTTCACAGCATCATTACGTTTTGACCCATACTTTCTTGATTTTATTTATTTAGCTCTACACAATATCTTGTGTAACTAATTAAGGCTCCTCACTACCCCCGCCCCAGCTTTTAAAAATTTTTCAAAATATTTCAAAATCTATAGCATTATCGAACTTTTAAGAAGATACACCTCTAGTACTTACAAATTACTATGAAATACAATGGAGAGGATCTCGAAAACTTGTCCATTGATGAGTGATTCGTTGTCAAAGATTATGACGTCATTATTTCATTAACAACGAATCACTCATCAAAGGACAAGATCTCGAGATCGCTCTCTATTGTATTTCATAGTAATCTGTAAGTACTAGAGATGTATCTTGTTAAAAGTTTGATAGTGCTATTAGATTTTGAAATATTTTGAAAAATGTTAAAAAGTGGGGGAGGGAGTAGCGAGGAGCCTTAATACCTAATTATTTCTAAAGTACTGGATAAGTGTGCGAAGATTCTCATTTTTCAATCAACATGAGAATGAGAGTACGTAGATTAAACACCATTATACGATTTTTTTAAAAAAAAGTAATTCCGCACTGTAAACGGTCTCCGAAAAGCCTGCGAAGAGGGGTGAGAGAGGACCCAATGCCCTATCTCCAGCGAAGTTTCCTACAATGGAAATTACGCTGTAAAGTGATTGTTAAGTATGCTGGTGGTCCAACAGAAAACAACCGATGCGTCATGTCATTTCTGGGATGAGTACTGCTTAAAAATTCTTCGCATATACCCCGCAAAAGCATTCTGTAAACGTATAAGGAAAGATACTGCGATTTCATGGAATCTATGATTCATGCCTACCTAGTAAACATGTATTATTTAGTTGAAAAGAAACAGCACCGCTTGCACTATCAAAAATACCGCAGTGGAAGAGCAGTATCGCAATTCTGTCTTGAAATCGTAATTCACCTTTGTACATGGTTGTTTTGCTGAATGATGATATTCTTATATGATTATACTGAGTTATGATTAATTCGTGTTTGAATATAATTAACATAGAATAGAAAACTGATGTATATGTACGACGACACAAAATACAGACTCCAATAGACTACTTAGATATTAACATGTAGATTTACATTAGGCATGTGTATGTGCATAAGGAAATATAGTACAATAACCTACAAGGGCAAGGAGTAATTCTAGGAATCACGAACACAGGAAAATGAATAAAATCGTCAGACTTGAGGTGTTCATATTTGTTTAGTCTCATTTTCAACCTTTTAACGTGCATTACACATTTCGTACATTTTGACTAACATTGTCAGTAAATATTATGTACAGGTACCTTAAAATCAAAGCAAGTGTCAAATTGAAATGACTGTCATTAAATTCTATAAGATTCTGTAAGTATTCTGAACAATGTACACGGGGAATATCACAAGCTTGTCCACTCTCTTATTGTCAATTAAATTAAACTTGTGGGAATGTGGTCAAATTAATTGCAGTAATAAATGGATAAACATTATTGTTCTGTACCGTATTTATGAAGATAATGGAATGGAATGCAATGCATATCCATAATCTCGAATGTTTACGGATTGAAGCTGCTTTTTAAGCCACTACAGGCACAGAAAAAACCTAACAAGTGAAATGTGAACATGAAATTTTAAAATAATTACTTTCTGCACCAATTTTGCTGTACAAGTTTATAGCACTCTTTCAGCTGTAGTAATTGCTTTCACTTTGCTCAAATGTATGATATTACAGTACATTAATATTAAATAACAAATAAAATACGACAATGTATTGCTCCAGTCTCACGAATAATTGATGTAAAATACAACACTTTTCAAGTAGTTTGGTTTCGTTTACAAGCAAATCCAACTACACGTGTTTTGTGACTTTTTGGAGGACAGAGTTCATGTTCATCACCATTTAAATATGGAAACACTATCGCCTATGAAGTCATACAACATCTGATAGTCAATCACGTAACACCCCAAACAATGTACATAATGGAAATATGCTTCCCAATATGATCTATACATATACAGCGCATGATCAATAACAGTTCTCTTGTAAGAAGAGTGACAGCATACTTAATGATTTATTATTGTATGACGAACTCAGTTACTATTCTACCTTATTTCTGTAACTTACTATCAGCTCACACTATCTATCATTTTGCCTTGACTAAAAGGAAATTTAAATTTTCACAGATTTCTGGAAAGTGTATAAGTGTCACACGCAAAAGCTGCTTCCCTCAGTAGTTTGTGTGTTTCTCGCACTAAAATATACGCGTACTTTAAGATATCTACGTGATTTTGTAGCCATAACAATGCAATGAACTACTTTCAATGATGATTGTTTATTTCAATAATATAAATTTGCATCCTAATTCACACTATCAATTTGAACTTCTACCAAGGAAATAATTTTCTTCCATAACTGTGATAAACACGTAAATTAAATTAAACTTGAACAATGCACATTACAAACTTAAATATATTTATAAATATATATATATATATATATACACGTTTACTTGACACTTCTTTTTCAATGTTACTACCTGTTTATTTCCAATCTTGGTTATTTAAATAGTGTCGTTAATGATATTGTATTTAATAAAAAGCTTGTACCTTACAATTTAAAACTAGAATCCAAACTACTTTGTACATATTGATAATGAGGCATTACCTTCTCCTTCGAAAGCTAGGTAAAGACGTTCAGACTTTGTGACTTCTTCTGGAATTCACTACAGAAAATGCAGCAAATCTAATTAATTTTAGATTGTTACATTGTAAAGGTCATGGACATCGTTTAGCTTCTTAGAGATAGAGAAATAATGGTACTATAAATGTACAATATTTAGGAATCATCCTTATACATCCCTGCACAAATTTCTAACATAACAGCGCGAATGGAGTTTGTGTGAAGTTTTTCTTCTTCTCTATGTCGGAAGACAAAAGTCTACAACAGTGTTTCTCCTCAGTTCCGCAAGGAGAATGCCGGAATGGTACCTTAAGAAATATGCTGGCCGATACTTTCACCATCCTCTACCTACCCTATCCCAGCCTGAGCCAAAGATGCCGAAAGGCTACAAATAAATTCGAATTCTATAACAGCGTCTCTCTTTATGATCCGTAAGATATCGCAGTTTAAAATAACAATAATAATAAAGTCATCAACTAATGAAAAAACGTTTGTTTAGAGACAGGAAGAGTCAAGCTAAAACACTGAAACTTGCACAGTTGGTTGTCTGATGCCTTAACTTATATACCAGGTAGGCTTAACTTTTTCGTATTTTCAGGTTACAGTACGCACATTAAGATCAAATTTTATTCACACTATTTACTATTTAATATTGCAAATAAAATTGGGTTTCATTACAATATAAAATAAGAAAATATAATATTCTCTTCTTCATATAACAATTTCGTTACCTTCTATGAGTAACCCTATGATACATAAGTGGATCTCGTGGATCTAGATTGTCTATTTGGTGGTCTAACCATACTACACTGTCCACTTAGTTATCCATAGTTTCGGGAAGACTGTGAAATACTAGCATAGTATGTCAAACGTATTACTAAGTTTTCTATGAGTAATGTATCTTTTTGTTCTTTTCAAAATTTTACATACATTTTCGGCAATTTCATTTCTTGTTCACTGTACATATGAGTGACAAAATATATATGAAAACAAAAAGAAGGAACTCACTATATGAGCTATAAAACTCCAAAACTGGTAACTATATAATAAATAAGATTTAGCACAAACAGCCTTTGACTCCACTTAATCAAGATCATAATCAGGATTTCAATGCTTTCAAAGAAAAATGTTCCAGAACAATTCTGTGTTAGTGTTAGAACAAACTAATAAGATCATATACACATTCATGTTGTGCTCACAGGCAGTACGACTAAAGTTACCTGTATGTACTTACATGGTGCTAGCTCTCAACTCTTAACAAAAATACCTTTTACACTATTCTATGTTTCATCCATTTACTAAGGACTTCTTTAGGAAAGATGTATACGTAAAAGAAATGTCGGAACAAACACAGCGGAAAAGACCGAACGGAAGAAGATAAATCAGAAGAGGAAGGAAGACAGAAGATATATGTTGTTTAATAGGGCTCGACTAGGTGATGTAAATATTTAATATTATATAAATATGTAAACAACCCTAGAAATTAGACTTTCACTCTTAGGCGCCATTGGCGACCATAGTAAAAAAAAAAAAATAAGCGCCATTTAGGTTACTTTAGTCGCCATTTTCTAGAAAGTTAGATTAGGCATTGGAAAATGATAAAATTCACTAATAAAAATGCCAATAAATGCTTTACATGAAAGTATTAAATTATGCAATATTTTCTGCATTACATGTACTTAAACCTAAAGATAGAACACTTACAATAAATATCTTCCTGAAAACACCCTTACTCACATAATCACTCCTAGCTTTCTAGTTAAGCTTTGTTTCCTTGAAACGGTTGTTCTGGTATTCTTCGTTAAAATAAAGCAACTTTTTACCGGATTTTGCTTTCATATTACCCAGTTTGACTTTGCATACTTTCAAAGGCTGTTCAGAGAACGTGACATTATCCTTCTGACAGATATGAGAGAAAACTCAGAAATTACCTCCGCAAACACATTCATAGAAAGCAATCGTTTAAAAAATCTAACAGACTAAATATTTAAAGTACCCCTCTATGCTTTGTCGCTTATTTATTTTTCTGTCCAGCAACGTTCTCCATATGCGTAATTATATGAACAATGGACATTGTTGCATAATTCCTTCACAGTCCTATGCTTCAATGCCATCCACCTTACAGCATGAATTACTCTGCATTTTAAGTTTATAATCCAAAACTTCTGCAACATCCTTTAGTTCTCGCAGCATTTTTGGACTATTGCTGTATACAGAATAAATGCCTTTAATGATTCCCTCTAAATTTATTATGGATGATTCTGTAGCTATGGAGGATATTATAGTGAGCTCCAAATTATGAGTCATGCAGTGACTGACAATGAGCCCTGGTATATGACTTTGGATTTATTTCCCCACGCCATTTACACAGCCCAATTTCACTCCAATCTCCAAGCGTTCTCACCTTCGATCCTACTGTCGAGACAATTTACAGTTTGTTTACGACTTCCCTTCTTTCCTCTGGCGCACGGAGAAACTCACTGACGGTGTTGTGTCACGACTACAATGAACTGAATTATCAGCGACCACGGGAAGTTAAGAAATAAAGCACTATTCAACTCCCAAAGTCTAGTCGCAGTTGGCGACTGGCGAAAAAAATATTAGGGGCAAGAATGAAACGTACAAAAGTGTAATGTTTGCTTTTCCAATAAGAACTGGACGCTAACCACATCCAACTACAGTAAGTATGTTTTTTAAATAAAATTCAGCTATGTTACTCATGTTATTTGTCCTAGATCTGGTCATAGTTCCGCAGGGAAATTTGGGTAAGGAGTCTCTTTTTAAACGTTTAATAGTAAGAATGTGCTAAGGTGGGCACAGCCCCCCCCCCCCCCAAAAAAGTCGGAAACCCCACTTAAACCAATGGTATTTTTTTCGTAAACTTTTATTTTTAAATGATTTCTGAGATTACAGCACCTCACAGAAGTGCATAATATTTAAAACTATTGCATTTTGGATTGTTAGAATGCAGATCACGACTGTCATTGTAACTCTAGCGAGAATATTATTGCTATCTAAAATCTACCACAATTCAGCTTTGTGATATTGAAATGTAGGAAATATTCAAGCTCAGTCAGTTTTGTGCTCTTGCACACACAATCTGAAATTTTCTACACGCGTAATTAGACCAGAAATCTTCGAATGATTTCTGTTCTACCACCAGAACTGGTTGCACCAATTTCACAGTAGCACGCATAGTACGCAATATATAGAATTAGACTAGCTACGCACGTCCAGTGATGCTAGGTGTTCATTAAAAAAAAAAGTGCATGTGATTGTGAGAGAGTCCTTCCCAGGATTTGGTGAGCTGCGAAACCCTCAGTATTTTTATGCAGTGCTGAAGAATATTAATGCCAATATGTGGCTATGTTACACAGTATAGAAGGCTTTACAGAAATAAGTGCTTAGTCTTAAGGTGGTATCTTTGGGAGGGGTTGGTGCCCGTAACTTTCTATGTCGAAAGGCAATAATGGAAAATTTGGTGTGCAAATTTTGAACCAGTGCTTGAGCTTAAAAGGTGGCCTTCGGAGTTGGTGCGATTTAGAACCCAGTATTTTAATAAAGTGTTGAAGAATATGTTAAAGTACGTGCTAATACATTGAATGCTATAGAATCCTTTACAGAAAAAGTGCTTTTTCTTTAGAGTAGGGGTGGGCGGAACCGGATCCTGAAGGAACACAGAACCGGTTCCAAGATCCGGATCCGAGAACCGGTTCCAGGTACCTGGTTCCAAAATCCGGATCCTCGGTTCCAAGATCTGGAAGCGGATAGCAGGTTCTAAGATCCAGATCCGAATCTAAAATTTGCTTAGAA
>JAGDQP010030889.1:0-22280 GCA_022664845.1 Lepisma saccharinum | reverse complement strand
CGTCTCCCATCCCCCATGTCCTTGGATAACCGAACAGATCCGTAATCTTATGTCTGCACGGGATGCTGCCTACAGAAGGTACATAAGAGCCCGAAAAAGAAACAATGAAAATATGCAGAACCACTTCGAAACATTTCGGATCTTACGAAACAAATGCACTCAGTTAGTTAGAAAATCGAAACAAAACTTTCCGATGCACATAATAGAGAATACGACTAACCAAAGAGAAATGTGGCACAAGCTAAATTTATTGGGTATTAAAGGAAAGAGAATAAAGCAACAAATTAGTAATAAATTCACGCCAGATGAGCTCAACAATAATTTCGCTAATATAAAACTTACAAATTCAGTCAAATTCAACTTATCTGATACAAATAACGCAAATCATCAAAATACTCTAAATGAATTTTCCTTTGAATGTATTGGCCCTGAAACAGTTAAAAAAGCTATATACAGGATAAAATCATCTGCTGTAGGCAACGATCAAATTTCTATTCTTTTTATAAAAAGGATCCTACCATATATTATAAATCCAATAACCAATATGTTCAATCTCAGCCTCATGTCTGGTACTTTCCCATCTGACTGGAAAATAGCACAAGTATTAGCATTCCCCAAAACACAAAACGTATTAAATGTGGACGATTTTCGTCCGATCAGCATCCTTCCCGCCCTCTCAAAGGCGCTTGAATACATTGTTAGCGACCAAATTCGGACACACCTAACAGAATACAATTTAATGGATCCACTTCAATCGGGATTCCGCAAATATCACAGTACGGCTACTGCTCTAGCATGCATCACGGATGATATAAGGCTGGCACTAGATAAAAGAGAGATCACCTATCTTACGCTTCTAGATTTTTCTAAGGCATTTCAGTCAATTGACCACAAAATCTTACTGCGGAAATTATCTCATTTTTTTAATTTTTCCCAGGGAGCTGTTAGATGGGTGAAAAACTATTTGTGCGATAGGAAACAATTCGTAAGTATAGCTGGTAAAAATTCCTCACTGCGCTACCTAACTCATGGAGTACCCCAAGGAAGTGTCCTGGGACCACTTTTATTTTGTATGTATGTAATTGACCTCCCATATGTCCTCTCACACTGTAAATATCACTTGTACGCTGACGATTTCCAAATATACATTTCATGTCACCCACAAAACCTAGAAACCACAATTTCCAAATTAAATGAGGATCTTCAAAAAATCAGCGAGTGGTCATCTAAAAACAGGTTAGTAATTAACCCAGTAAAATCTAAATGTATACGTATATCGTCCAACCAACTAGCTCAGTACATGCAAAAGGATAATCTCCCAGCAGTATGTCTAAACCAGACTGTTATACCCTATTCTACGACAGTCAAAAACCTCGGTGTAATCCTAGACGAGCGACTAGAATGGAAACCACAGATCAATGCAATGTGCAAGAAAGCATTCTCGTCCCTACACTCACTCACTAGACTTAAACACTTTTTGCCCACGCACATCAAATCAATTCTAGTTAAGTTACTGGTATTCCCTCATCTGGAATATTGCGATGTGATTCTAACCAATCTCAAGGATGAACTAGCCAGGCGACTACAGCGCGTACAAAATGCCTGTCTTCGATTTATTTTCCTTCTCAAGTACTCAGACCACCTGACTCCATCCTATAGACAATTGTCAATGCTAAAACTTAATGAAAGACGCAACTTCCATAGACTAACACTTCTTTTCAAAATACTTCGCCTTCAGCAACCTTCTTACCTGCACGAACGCTTTCAGACCCTTAGCTCCTACCACGATCGTAACACCAGGTCAAGGGCAAGCCAATTACTCTCGGTCCCTCATCACTCTTCTATCTCCTGTTCCAAATCGTTCACTGTTTCCACCGTCCAAGCTTGGAATGATCTTCCGCCCGAAACACGACAACTACAATCCATCTTAACGTTTAGGAAGTCGATTACAGACCTGCTTCATTTAAATTCCTAGTCTTTACACACTCGACGATGAAATAAACAGTAAAAAAAGAAAATAAAAAGGGATAAGATTAAATGCACAGCTCTTTTTAAATATTCTGGTGTTATTTTTGTATATTTTTTTAGTTATTGTTATTAGTAGTAGTATCATTATCGTTGTATATCCATATATATTATCAACATTAAATTGTAAACAGGCTTAAATTTTCTGTAAAATGTTAACATGTGTGTGTGTGTGTGTGTGTGTGCATTGTGTCTGTTTATGTTTTTTTTCTTTGTGTAGTTATGTGTATTCATTTAGTGTTTATTCTTTTTCTTAATTATTATCAAATTATACTAGTATTAATATTGATAGCTTATTTAGATTTTGTATGTACATGGTTGAGTGGAAGAGAAGGCATTTGTGGCCTTAACTCCGCCATGGAAAATAAGTCAATAAATAAATAGATAAATAAATATAGCACATTGGCTATAGACAATAGTGAAGCATATCACAGCAAAGAAAGTTCATTTCACACATCCGACGAAATGACCTCTCAGACACGGCGTGAATGCGGGGATTGTTCACTGGAGTAGGCCCCGACGCGCTTCACTAAAGTTCAGATTTGAGATGAAGAGGTTACTTAGAAAAATAAATGTAAGCGGTGAATAATGTTCCCGCTTGTTTCACACATATCAGCTACACTGCGTAAGCAACTGTGTGGGTCTGATATGAAGATATATGTGCGTGTCAGACACCACAGCTTTTACAAAACGTGAGAGAAAGAAGCTGCATCTCACGAGTTGTTACGAGTAAAGTTCAAAAAGTACATCACTGCACAAAATAACACACAATGTATGTGTTTCTAGGAATTAATCACAACAGTTTATGTTGGTGGAATTATATACTTGACGTTCAAGTTCAAACAACAAATATAACTTTTTATGTCTTTGACTACCTGAAGTCAACGGAGACTGTCTTACGTCCTCTTTCGGTCAAACAGCAACACCTCACAAACGTTTTCTTATTGAAAACCACAAAACCGACAAAACCGAAATTGACATACGTACATGTCTCGGTGACTAAATTGAACTGACATACCGCTTGCTCGCTGGTACCTTGTTGGGTCTAACATTCACCCAATTTGGTGAGACTCGCTTTTCAAAAGCAATTTCAGAGCGGATCACCTGCTCTGCAAAAGGTGAAGGCGGTGTTGCCACATATGATGGAATTATTAAATATTGATATAGATCAATTAATATTTACTGTCACGCTTACACAATTGGTGTGTAGGTCCACACATATCAAATACATAATACACAAACAAAAGGACACATTAAATCATCTGAAAACATACTAACACACCTAAAAACGTACGAAGTGGAGTTTCGGTCATGTTTACTTGCACCGTCTAGTCGGTGCTGCCACCTTGAGGGAAAAAGAGAAAGGTCTGATAAAAACAACCACGTGCCATGAGAAGCATAGTGGGCGGCTAGAAAGGAACAAAAATAGATGACAGAAGGAAAATAAAGATGGTGTGTTACGCGAATACATTAAAAATAAACAAAATACACATGAAAGAATACTTACACACTAAGATTAACACGTGACACCATCATATAAGCATAAAAAAAGAAAACAAAGTGCAAGTACTGCACGTCCAGCGCTACGGTTTCCACACATACCGGCTGTCAGCACTGTGTAGCAGACGAAGTGTCCAGGAATTAGTTCGTGGGGGAAACACATATAGCAAGCTGATTATTAAGTTTATTGGAACGCGAGTCACTGTAAAATAGTGATAAGAAAATACGTCAAATCCAACAGACTTTAGCTCAAGTTGTTACATGGACATACAAAAATACACATTCACATGCTAAATCTTACATATCACTCCGCCAAGAAAGCGTCCTTCCAGGCTAGGCTCACTGACTAGGAGATACTGCAGAGAGAGAGTACAGGGAGAAGATGCGAAAAACTGTCAGAACCCGAAAAAGTCACACCCTTTTGTTCCAGGCTTAACCAGCTCTCCAGTACGTTTTTAAGACAATGCCTTGTACTAAGACAGTTGTCGCCAACTTGCAATAGTATCCAACTACAGAGAAAAAGTTATGAATACACTCTGATATATGTAACAAGGTTGACAAACGTGACAACTAACGATAGCTAGAGCTATGTCAATATCTGTTCAACACGGGTTGAACTACAGTCCCACTTTTCAGTTTCGAGCTGCGATGAGCATGTCTCTTCTCCGAGCAACGACGATAGTCCAGAATATATGCGATTTCAAGCATGGAGAAAAATGCAAAAGATGAACTTTCTTAATAAAATATAATATATCAATATGTTAATCCCCAATAACCCTTAATCTAATAATGTGCATTACTATGCTCAGATAAACTAATGATATGCAAAACAAAATAATGATATGCAAAAGTTACAGTAACAATACAAGAGATGCAAAAATATAAATTGCATATCAAAAATGCTCAAAAATAGCATAAAGAATGAGGGTGCAGGGGTGGCTTATTACAGTAGGATGAAAAGAAGTAACATAAAACAAAGTTTTACACCCAGGGGCGGTGATTTGCAAACAAAACTGGGGGGTCGAGATGTAGAGCGAAGTGCATAATTCTACCTGTTACGAGCGCACGTTAGCATTGTTAAATGATAAGTAACCTAGAGAAAATAACACAATTGCTGGAGCTGCTACACGACCAGCTACATTGAATGCAACACCAAACTCTATCAAACTTATAATATTCGTTTATTAATAAAACATTTTCCGGATATTCGTACAAATAATAAAATGTCAGACATACGTTCTGAAAGTCTTAAAACACGTATAATAATTATAGTAATGTATGAAATAGTAAATTTGACTAAGCTAAATCTTAAACGTGTAATTATACTTTATAAAATATGTAAGTATGAAATTACTTGCAAATAATATATTTATATGAAAACAATTTAAAATACTTGAAGATTAAAGATATTTTTTTAAAACTTTCGCTTCGAAAAGTACAACGCTTTTAACTGCCATCTATGGGGCATCAAAATTAACTTTTGTTTCATGTCAAATAAAATAGAGTTACGTAGAGCTTTGTTTGAATAGATCATTACAAACCTGAATTCAATAAAACTACTTCCCTCTTGGAAAGCTAAAGAAGTTCAAATGAGTAATCCGAGATAGAAAAACAGGTATGTACACCATATTCCAAAAAGAATGACCGCATTGATTACAGCAATTTTCAGCTGAAAATTCTCCAAGTCCAACTTCGGGTATCTTCGGAAACAGTAAACCAAAGACGCCAGTTCAAACCCTGGAAGGAAGAATGAACCTTCGCAATTGGGGAAAAAGTGCAGGCGTTTCCTTTTCTTTTAATTGCAATAAGACATGTTGAAATGTTATTAAGTGTATAAAAATGTAACATTCATTCACATACGTAATGATACAGTATTTTGAAACCCTCCATACATCTGAGCACGTGATCGTTTTGTCACCTACGTTTCCATACGTAAAAGCACATTTGCAACGAAAGTGAAGACAGCAAATTTAGGTCGCATATTCAAGTACAATAAACAAGCGAGGAGAGAAAAGCAACAGCGTTTGTAACGTATACGAATGTCATTGTATTGAATATTGAAAATTCAGTCATGTTACTTCAGAAGGAGTTCTGTCAGAAAAATATAGATAGATATGTTCATGTTAGCTCAGTGATAAAGCGCGTGGCTTCTAATCGTGAAGTCGTGGGTTCGAATCATCTTCTGGAAAATTATTTTTTATGTAATGATTTATTCCTCAAAGCATGAATAATTAGATAAAATAATAATAATCAGTTCTATATGTATCCATACAAGAATTTCAGGACATAAGTGCTTATGTTTAAAATATGACATCAGAGAAGTGGTGAGTGTTGACAGAACGTCGGTATTATATGTGAACGTTAAATATAAATTAAGTAAATGATGTTATGTCCAAAGTTGGATCAAGGTCCTTACAGCAAATTCACTCTCCCCAAAGTTCATACAAATTCAATATCCCCAAAGGTCATGAACCCCACGAACGATGAGTCACTAAGATACTAATCTGTTCTTCCGTAAGGAAGACTGAGGTTCTTTCCATGGGTCTGAAATGCTTTTCTCTCTCTCTTTTGCTGGCAAGTTCTATACTTTTGTCATCTGATGAAGAGACGTTATTATTGTCTTATTAACTAGTAAGAAAAATACTTTACCTGACTAGGGCTCGAACCCACGTTCCTGTAGTATTGGTTTAGAAAGCAGAGGTTTTAACCACGAGCTACTGTTATAGCTAGAGAAATGTTGCCAAGATTTTGTCGTATTAAAACAGCAGCAGTTTGAGTCACGCTAAGTGGGCCATTTCATACGTTTGTGATTTTAGACAAGGAAGATTAAATTGGATTTATTTCCGTCTGTTGTTTTCACAACAGAGCAAGCCTGTGGATGCTTTTCCTAGGTTTAAATCCATAATGTATATTTTATACGTGTGAAGCTAGTATAACAATTAACTTTGTTTATTAAAACAGCTTTTCTTATTGATGAAAATTCATTTATGAAAACTATTATTATTTTTATTATATTCCTTGCGCCATTTTAAGATTCCTTGCGCAAATGTTAACCAAATCGTTTTGCACAAGGGGCGTGCCCTGCAATTAACCAATTACATGCCAGTTACCTGCTGTTACTTGTTTCTTTCCTGCTCACAGCTCAGAGCAATGCTGATCATGGACAGACGTTCAGCTGGGGAGTTAGAGGGTTATACTGCAACTGCAGCTGGGAGACGAATGGATATCCCGTGCTCTACAGCCAAGCGATGGATTCGGCAATATCGTACTACAGGCCAGACTGGCAATTTACGATTTCCTGGTCGTCCTCATGTGTCTACCGAGGCGAAAGATGCGAGATTAGTAAAAGGAGCCCGGTTGGACCCAGTAAGGGAAACTAAGTCTAGACAGCTAAGTGAAGCTTCCCACTTTCCTGGTGGTACGCAGGCAGCGTTCCTAATGCTTTGTTAGGTTGGATTACGTGACTGTTGCTGCCGTGAAGGAAAAGCTCTCAGACGAACACAAAATTTATCGTCTCGCATTTGCAGGTGCGAATGTGGATCGCAACTGGTAAAGCGTAGCTTTCTCAGATGAATCCATATTAAAAACATCAAATGAGGGGCGCCGTTTTGTGTGTGACCCGAGCAGTGTTGAGTCTATTACATGTTGAGTTTGGATTTCCAGTCGCGGTGCAGGACAGCTACACAGAATAGGATGGCACCAGGACAGTGCTCAGTACTTACACATCATGAGTAACTTCAGCCTCATGGTGTTATTCAGTTCCATCAAGACTAGTCTCCAGTACATATTTCCCGTGTGGTTCAGGAATAGTTCGCAAGACAGCCTGAGATTGATTTAATTGACTGGTCGCCTTCGAGAGCAGACCTCAATCCCATGGAAAATATGTCGGGAGAGGTGAAGCGTACTCTAAGGGACAGTTGGCCTCAGGCAGATCCACCAAGAACTCGGGATGACCTGTGGGACCTTGTTTCCGAGGCATGGCTGGAAGTGGGGGAAGGAGATAGATTTGTCAGCCATCTAATAGATTCCATGCCCAGAAGAATGGAACGTGTAATAAATACAGAAGGGTCTTGGACACAATATTAGTGTCCTCCACCCCAATTCCGAAAACAGCTCTTTTTAGGGCTACCTAAACATTTTCTGAAAATGTTTATCGTAGCCACCATTCCTTGCATCATATTTTTGTGGAATTTTACTAATAAAGGAAAGGAAAAGATCTCTTGGATTCAAACTCAAGACCTGACGAGTAGGAATCCCGCGCTCTACCTTGAGCTAACATGAACACACATAAACTTATTCTGAAGAAACAAAACTTAAATTTCCGGTGTTCGATGACAATGCTACTCATATTAATTGAAAATGTTGTATTGAACTTGGAATATTCCGAAACCCCGGAGTCTCGATGTAGCAATTTTTTGAAAACACTTAAAAAGAAAATGGCAATGAAAAAATTCGAATTTACTTCCATTACTTAATTAGTGAAATTGCGGATTTATACGGTTTCTTTCCTACAACCATGTCAAGTTTTCATATTATGTTTCATATTTTTGATTATGGTATTTTCACTTTCTACAATTGCAAAATCCCGAAATCTCGACATTATGGACTTTGATAATTGAATAGTTGACTTTCTAATGCTATCTACTCTACCACCGCTGGTTCTTATACAAGATATGGCACAAAACTTCAGGTTGGAACGACTGATTAAAACGAAAATCATAGGGCGCTCTCTCATATAGAGTCACTTTAACCCTAGAAACACCAAGGTATTTTACATACAGAAATGCCCAAGGTGGGTCCGTTGGACTCGTACTCGTTAATACAGGATTTTAACTTATTTTAATGGATTTTGTTATAGAATTTTAGTGCTTTACAATGTTTAGTTTTAGCTTAGGCAAGATTAATTTTAGTTTTAGCTTAGATTAGGTTAGGCTAGATTAATTTTAATTTTTGCTTAGTTTAGGTTAGATTAATTTTATTTTATTTTTTGTAAGGTATGAAGGTGGTACTATCTGAAAATTATATTACTATGAGTATTAGTATTTTTCCTACTTTTATTTATTTGAAGATATGTAACAGCCTTCGCAGGATATCAATCTTATTATATTGTCACTCCTTAAGTTTCTTTAGTAGGGCATTCAACAGAAAGCAAACATATACTAAGTGTAAAATAAGCATGTCTTTTATTTTTTTCAAAGGAAATTTTGGTACAAAAAGTATAATTGAGAAAATCGTACGTGAGAAATTTTTACTTCAGTAGTCCTTATTCCAAATTCACTTTACTAAAATGTTTCTTACATGAGTGCGTGGATTTCAAAATAAAGTTTCACAGTTTGATAGTACAAACATTGATTGTAAAATATTGATTTTTTGGCAACGAATTATTAATTTACGAAGAAAATCACACCAGCGAATGATTTACTTACAACCAACGCACAGACGCTTTACCACAGAATGTTCTTCTTGCATACTTCGCACTGTTGCTTCTGTTTCCGTGCTTTCTTCGTTGCACAAAACAAAAACACCGTCTTTTGGTAGTATCATGCTGGTCTGGAATCTTCAGCGTTTCCACTCGGCGCTTACCCAAAATTCTTGCTTCCATTCCTTGAATTTGCTTTGGAAGCCCAATCTGACTTCTTTTCTGCAGATGAGGAAGAGCTAAATGTCGACCCAATCCTATCGAAAACTTGAATCGCCTTCTGTTTGGATTGGATTTTTCCCAATCAGGATTGAGATTCATCCACACAACGTACGCGGCAAGAGCAGTAACGTCAATGAGGTTCATGAAAAATGCATAAGGCCAACGGTTGGTTTTTCTCTTGCAGGAATATTCATGTAACATTTGATCTAAGGTGTCCACACCGCCTTTCGTTTCATTATAGTATAGGATTATTTCTGGTTTGTTTTCTTTCTCCACTACCACATTGTCGTCATGATGCATGGAAGATAGTAATAAAGCACACTTTAATTTTTTGGGAACATATGAAACAAGCGTAAAATCTTCATAGAAACCAAACAGTGAAGAATTCTCATCTCTCTTCCTATCTACTAGGAATTCTTTCGGTACAAATGTCTTGTTTTTTCTAACCGTTCCCACCACTGTCACTCCATTTTTCAGCAAGTCTTTTGCCAAATTAAAATCAGTGAAATATTTATCACAAGTCACATTTCTATGACTTTTATAGTAGGGTTCAACCGAGTAACTACCCGTGCTCCAAGTCCTGGTTCAGCCTTTAAGTTTTTTTTTTTACATTTCCCAAGTACTGAATGCCTCTGAGAGGATATGAGGTTGCCGAATCATAAGCCCACCATATTTTTATTCCATATTTGTCCGGTTTAGATGGGATATAATACTCTGAACGGACATCGTCCGCGAAATGGAACCAATTGTTCGTCAACAGTAATATTGACACCAGGCAAATAAAGTTCTTTTTGCAAGAGATTTATTGACTTGTTCCCATACATCCCTAATTGGGGCCAATTTATCTTTCTTCCTTCTCTCACTCCTACTATTTTTATAATCAAATCGCAGAAATCTTGAAAGTAACTGAAATCTATTTCTACTCATTGTTGCTCGAAAGAGTGGAGGTCCAAGTTCTGAATCCCAAAGAATACTTACATCTAAGTTATTCCATTTCAATGATCCCGCTGTCAGCAGCAAACCTATGAAAGCAAGAATTTATTGTGAGTCACATGGCTTCCATATACTTGCCTTATCACCCAGTACCCTTGTAGCCTCCTTGTTTGTGTGCTGAACAATTTTCTGGACGATGTCTGTTCCGACATAGAATTGGAAGCTATCTTCTTGAGTCTTTACTTCCTTTGACGGAGGTAACACAACTTTGTTCAGTTTTGATTTCACAATCTTAAAACTTTTAGTTCTACTAAAACTTGAGTAAGTTTTCTTCCATTCTACAGTTTTACTTAGATAAACATCACTCGTTTTTGATGTGTTATTTACAGCATCATCCAATTCGAAATTGCTACTCTCTGCTGAAGTCACACTTACGTGATCGCTTTCACTATCACTGGGAACATAGCTCTCGTCCTCTTCCATAAATTCTACTAATTGTAAATCCATGTCCTCGTCACTAGCTTCGTCTAACAAGTCAGGAATTTCTTCTGAACGAATGCGATTTCTCGCCATTGTGCAACAAGAAACTACATTTTGTCAGCAATTGCACTATCAGTGGGCAGAAATGTAATAAACAAGGAAAAGCAGCACGAAACAATCTACAGGTGACGATCTTAGTGTTGCCAGCTCCTCTTGTAGCCAGAGTTGCCAACTCTGTGTAACTCCAGTGTTGCCAACACCTCGATAGTGTTATTCACAATGATAATCTTCTTTTAATGTATAAGGGCCAATGGGCCCACCTTGGGTTTTAATGTTACTATTTTGAACTCGCAGCCTTGTATAAAAATCAAAAACAGATTTAACATTCAAAATCAGGTGAAAGAAGCAGAAAAGTGCAAATATAGTTGGCACAGAAAACCATGAATGTAGGCGAAATACAAAAAAATCTAATCACAAAAATGTAACCGTTGGGGTCCGTTGGACCCACCTTGGTGTTTTTAGGGTTAAAAATTCTTCAATTTGGGCGCTCCATCAGTTTCTTTTTAATCATGCATGAACATTCTTTTTACATTTTAGTACGAATCGCTTAAGAAAAGGATGGCTTTAAAAAGTTCTTTATTACGACTGTCTCGACCGTGCAAAGGAATAGCACAGGGATTCGAATAAGATAAAGATAAAATAAATTTCATTTGTACCAAATAGAAATTTGACAGGTGGAATGGAATGTTAACAACACTTGTGCGTATGCCCACCGCTAACCTGTGCTACGTCCCCCAGCGGCTCTGCCGCCCAGCTCCCTTCGGACGCACCGTGCCTCCTTGCACACCTCGCTTAGTGTGTACCCAAATATATCCTAGCTTTCAGAAGCAATCGGTTATTTATACACATCTTAGCAATTATTAAATAATAAATATGAACATATAAAAATATATGTTTAAAGGGAAAAGAAGAAAAAGTGTTGT
The DNA here is from genome assembly GCA_022664845.1 of Lepisma saccharinum. Taxonomy (NCBI): domain Eukaryota; kingdom Metazoa; phylum Arthropoda; class Insecta; order Zygentoma; family Lepismatidae; genus Lepisma; species Lepisma saccharinum. Next base: position 10,718 of record JAGDQP010030889.1, on the reverse strand, counting down.
TCCGAGTGAGATTCGAACCCGAGACCTTCCACTCAAGAAGTCGACATCTAAACCAGTCATCCACGAAGACAACCCAGAAAACGTCTCTTTCGAACTTGTATTTACAGTGCATGTGTTACCTAAGAAGTCTAGTTACGTGCCTTATTTCCAATTTCTGTGCTCAACTGATTGCGTTGTCCTGGTTAATTTGCACGGTTAAGAAAGTCCTTTCTGTTAATTTTCTTCGGGTTATTGCGGTCTTCATACTTTTTCTCAAGCAAATATTGTGGATCAAATGAAAAAGTGTTCTGCAACCAGCTAAACCCAGCCCGGTGCAGGCTACTATTTATTTTAGAATAAAGAAGTTTGTAATAACAAAATATTAACATATGTTTTTAAAATATATACATACATAGAAATATGTAAAAGTAACAATGCAATATTGTATTGTCACCCGCCTTACGTCGCTGTGCGAAATTTCATCATTGTATGACGTCGGGAAATTAGTTAAATTAACGTTGCAAGTTTTGAGGACACCACGAACCATTGTGAGCTGAAGAAAGGAATATAGAACGCCTTAAAACCGACAACATTGCTGTTTTTTATTTTTCTACCACTTTAGAACATCCGAACAATTCATGGATATAGAACCATTAAAAATAAATACCATATATTTTTTCGAGCCAACTATTGTCTTCGTTTTTTTTTAAATTCAATTTTCAAATTTTCTAACCTCTCTCAAAATTTTAATTTTGCGCCAACAAATCTCCAAAAGTTACCATCTTGTAAAGCTTTTAAAAAATCTTCATTTTTTTTAAAGAAAAAGGTCATCGTAGGTGAAAATCCGACTGAGATATCACTAAGCTCTCCCCCCCCAAAAAACACTTAATTTTGTTAAGTTAGGCTAGAATCTTTTGAGCTGACATTTTGTTACCGCCCTTACAATTCATTTCTATCTTATCTTGAGCTGACATTTGGTGGAGAGCTATCATTTTTATTGTGAAAATGGTAGTAATTTTTTTTATTTATCACGATTCCTTTCAAGGCATTTCTCACCATCTTACCCTGCAAGGTCCTTTCCGCAATGGTGGGTGGAGTTTTTATTCTTGTAAACATGTACGGAAACTTGAATCTATCAAACCCCAAAAAGTTAGAAAGCTTAATCAAAAACCGTTGTGTAGCTCTTGAAGTATACTTCAAACATATGAAAATTAATTTCTTTAATCCAATAGTTAGGCTGAAAAATAAGTAACGAATTGTATAAAATTTGATTTTAACAAAAATTTTTGGAGTGAAGAGATAAAATTCTGCAAAATTTCGTAATATTTAGACCTACCGACCGAGTGTATGCACGCAAAAAAAATTCATGGCCCTAAATCACACTCCTTCTCTTGTACGGGCGTTTAAACATGGCCCTTTGTGAAAAATGTCGGATTTTGGGCTTAATGTCTCTGATGGGTCCTCATAAAAAAGACTGAAATTTGGTATCGAGGAAACTTTGCCTAACATTTCTTTAAAAGTCGTTCTGATAACTTCAGGTATGTAGGAGCCCACATACGAAAACTAAAATTGTTCTAAAATGGTGCTATTTTCTAAAATTATCCAGGAATTATTCAATTTTTCTATCACTAACCTAAACCAATCTAATCTTCCTTATAAAAAATAACTTATGTATAAAATGAACCACTTAGCATGACTCAATCTGGTGGTGTTTTAATCAAACAAATCTCGACAATATTTTTCTAGTTGTAAAAGTAGTTCATGGTAAAACCGTTGCTTTCTAAACCAATGCCACAGGGACATGGGTTCGAGCGCTGGTCAAGGTAAGCATTTTTACTTTCTAGTTAATTAGACAATAGTAACTTCTCTTCACCAGATGAAGAATAGAATAGAATTTGCATCCAATCCAGAGAGAGAGAGAGAGAGACAAAAGCCTCACCATTTCCATATGAAAAAAGCATTTCAGAGTATTTCTTTTCTGAAGTACAGTTTAGTCTCTTAAAGTGACTCATCGTTCGTGGGGTTCATGAGCTTTGGGGATATTGAATTTGTATGAACTTTAGGGATCGTGAATTTGTTGTATGACACCTTGATCGCGAATTTAGATATAACAATATTTACTTGATTTGTATTTAACGTTCCCATATAATATACCTACGTTCTGTTAACATCCGCCACTTCTCTGATGTTGTATTTTAAACATAATAATTATTTATGTCCTGAAATTCTTGTATGGATACATATAAAACTGATTATTATTATTATTTTATCTAAGTATTCATGCTTTGAGGAATAAATCATTACATAAAAATTAATTTTCCAGAAGGGTATTCGAATCCACGGCCTCACAATTAGAAGCCACGCCCTCTACCACTTTTATTTATTTATTTTCAGAGCAATATCAATCTGTACAAATAATATAAAGTATTATATAGTAACAAATTAACAAAATAAACAAAATGTTACTTTAATGATTTTACGATAATTTACAAACACGCAATGTAAATGTTCAATATAACGCTTTGTAATATGAAGCTAAGCCTGTCACTTTCTGTCTTTGACTCAATTACTGATATTTATATAAGTATTCAACATCCCATCTTTCATCGGTCATATCAGTTTCAAATTTTAATACTTATAAAGTTTGAGCTATGAACCACAGCGTAAATTTTTATTTTTATTTTGGAAACATTCTCTATGACGGATCCGTAAATATGTTTTCACATGTCATGTCTTTCACACTGATTCTCAAGATACGACCCGATATGTTAAGAATTTTTTCCAAATTCTATCCTTATCATTACATTCAATTAGTTTATGTGTATACTCCATTTTGTACCAGTTCCTAAATTAACATTTAACTTGCTTCTATTATTCTGAGCTTTCTTCTTGGCTTTCATCTCCTTCCACCTTTGTAGATTCCTTTTCCCTCGAAATCATTTTCTACGGATTTGATCATTTGTTTGACAAACTTTCATTTGATCTCTAGCATTATTTATAAAACTTTGGCTGCAGAAGTTCCGACTATACTGTAACTTATTGTGAATTTCTTTTGACATTTCATTTGAAGTGATATCAGTATTTTCAACATTTGTTAAATTGTTTTTGTGAAAGCAGTTACTAGAATATCTAGTTCTTTGAGCTTTATTGGGATATTTTCTTTTGATTCTTGCACGTGATTTGTGCTGAGTATACTCCATTAGACTATTATGTGCATCATCTTGATCAGAATCATGTACTTTAGAACATCCTGGATAATCATTTTTGTTTGAAAAGCTTTGAATTATCTTTTCATGAGTATGCTTTTCTTCTGTATATAACTGTGATTTAATGCATGTACTTGCATAAACATTAGTTGAAGTAGAGGACTGAATACAGTAGGCAACATTAGTTCTGTACTTGCTGACCATGTAGTCCTAGAAATAAAACCAACTTCTGTATCTTCGTTAATTTGCTTTTGTTCATATACAGACAACGAACTTCTAGTAATCACCTCATGTGTTATTTGCATATTTTGCACTGATTTAACTGGCATATTTACACTTTGAAAATCTACCTCAGTATCTTCCTTTTTTAGTCCCCACTTATCACTTAAAGATGGAATTGTGTCTTCCATACTTTTCAAGTTATGATTCATTTCTTCTTTGTTTTGTGTGAACATTTGTTTCATCTGTTCGCGGAATTCGTGATGATTTTGTATCCATCGCGCTTCTCTTTGCAGTTCTTTTTCTTCTCTCAATTTTTCTTTTTCCAGTTCCTTTTGTTCTCGTTCTTGTGTCCAAGCTTTTAAAAAATCCATACTCTCTTTACCGGAAGTCATGGAATTTGCTTTCGCCATAGTTCTGGTTCTTTCGTCAGAGAATTTATCACTTCTTTTAGATGCTCTTGTGCTTTCAATTTCTTCTTCACTTGAAGAACTCATCCTTCGAATTTTAGAGATGAAGGTAAGCTGTATGGAATAACATCAAAAAATGTTTCCGCGTACCGGTCTTGAATTTTTGAACACTTTTAGGTCAATTTCAATTTAACAGGCGACTTTACTTCCATTTTAGGAGCTTCTAATTTTTATCTTTAGCTGTATGCCACCCGTGGCGCTTCCCCCTTAAATCCGACACTGACCTTTAGATTCACTCTGGGGGTACGCGTGCCCCAGGTTGGAAATCACTAATCTAAATGATAAAGATATATAAAATTACTGTCTATTACTGCTAGTATTACAGTTGTGCCAGTTGGAGTACGTAAGTTATTACAATAGTTCTTAACCTTTTTTGAACCACAAGTCCGTTTAAATATCTGAAGAAAGCTATGAAGCCCTTCTCGGAAAAATAAAAAGTAACTTTTAACTAATTGATTATAGTAACAAGCCAACACAAATGATAATCAAAACCGTTACGGTACATTATTCGTTTGTTAAACAAGAGACACACGCGAGTACAACGTCAACCCTTTAACAAAGTTAACCGTAGTTTACCATTGCTAATCTGTCACTATAGCAGTGTTTCTGTGTCCGATTTGTGAAGCTGTAACAGGTTTCGTTGATAAAATCCCTTTCGGCAGTCCTACAGGCTAAGGTAGATTTCGAACTGTTTTTGATTTTCAAAAATTCAAATCTCGCCCTATATGAGTGCTATCGAGAAACTAGTTATTGATTTATAGATTAATCATCAAGAGCTCTTCAACGATACCCCACAAGACGTGGTTTTAAAAATTTCGAATTTCTATCCCCACCACTCGTACAGCTATGGACAAAAGTTTTGACGCATGTCTGCTAAAGGCCATAAATATCTAAAGTAACTGCGTCACGTATCTTAGATTCAAGCGCGTATCCTTAACGATCACCTGTTAAATTTAACTTTATGACCCGCAGTTTCCGTAAGCTGTTGAGCCATATGCACGCCCTATGCTACTCATTCACTTGCAAATAATTGCTACAGATACTTCTACAAGCACCTAGGGACAACCAGCAATTTAGAACGTGTCACGCAAAGCAATATCATTATTAGTTCGTTAAATATTCACTCGAGTTGCATAACAGATAAAAACCATGACGTCAAGCGGAGCAATACTAATTGCGCCACTCTGTTGTGAATGACATTTTTCTACAAAATTCCCAGACAGTAGGCCTATGTCTTGGGTTAATTCCAGTCAGACCTTCTCTTTACTACACGCGATGCACATGACGTTTAACACGAAATCCATGTACTCGTCCTAACAAGCATTTAGCTTAGTAGTCCCAAGTACATTTCGCTCTCATTTCACACTTCCTTAACACAAAACTTGCTTAATTTTGCGTTGCAACACTCAGTCCTCAAAGTAGGGAACACGCCGTGCCCTTACCTTTTCCATCTTGGATTTTGCGTACTCCTATCTTTTTATTAATGGCGTACCCTTACGGTCCTTACCTTTTCTAGACCACTTCTGCAACCGTTCCCTTACCTATTCTAGCCCATTTTGAGTACTGGCATGGCTTCAACACAGGTTTGAAATTTTAAATATTTCCTGTAAATTTACACTTTTTTGCGAACTATAAAGTAAACTGCATCTCAATTATCACTCCAGTCACATTACTAGATTAGGGCTAACTAAGGAGACGCCTAATTAACATACCTGAGGAGCAAATATTGATGTTTGAAACATGCGTAGAAGAAGTACAGTAACCTCAATGAATTCCATGCAAGAATATATTTCCCTTTTCTGGGCAATCCATCAAATGTTAATGGTTGCTTTCCTGTTCTTTTGTCTTCTTTAATTACCTATCACACTCCTGATTTGCTAACAATGCGAATATATTTCTAACTTCAAATATTATCCTTTTATTCCGCGTAATAGCTATTGTTAATATTTAACTCACAGCAACAATTGTTAAATTAAGCACTATTTGCTACTCAACAGTTTACTGTATTTGTAATGTCACTTCCTGTGTATATTACTGGGTTAACCAGGTCGTCAATTTTCTTCGTTCACTCTTAGCAGATAAAAAGATATTTCTATGAAAGTTTTGAGACTGTGAGTTAAGCTCATTTGGAACATGGCTTCAATTATAAATAATTTTGCGAAAGTTTCAACATACGAGAAAAATAAAACTTGACGTTAAATATATTGCAAGTGAAGAAATAAAACTTGTTCTACATTATAGGTAGGACATTCTACCTAAATCTTCTCAATAAGAACAAAACAGCATTATCTAAAGAACAATAGTTTCAAAGTCTCAAGAAATATTGTCGCACTGGTTGCAAGACTGATGAGAGGCCACGTTTGGACGATTTTCCCTTTGGACGATTTTCCCTTTGGATGCTTTTCTTTGGAGGGTTTTCCCTTTGGATGCTTTTCCCTTTGGATGCTTTTCCCTTTGGAAGATTTTCCTTTGGATGCTTTTCCCTTTGGATGATTTTCCAAAGATCCTTGGACGGTATTCCCTTTGGACGATTTTCCTTTGGACGCTTTTCTGGCGCCCCGTTCAATTCTCTGGACAGGTTGCGATAACCATCAGGTAAACGTTATAAGCGTTCACGCCATTTTCCTAAGAGTAGATCTTTGTCAGGGCGACCTAGAAAGGCATACATTAACTGCTGGTCTATTACGAGCTAATTAATGTTTTTTTTATCTGTTTCCCGTATATACAAGGCAAACTCACAGTATCTGCAATCTCCATAGATGCGCTTTTGAAGTCTTTCACCACGATATCTGAGTCCACTTTTACTGGCTGAAGCCCTATTTGCGTTAGTATTTATCTATTTAAAATATTCTGACAAGAACTCAAATCTATTTGAGCATCTCTTGGGTGTTGATATGATCGCAATGTTATCGGTAAACCAGGAGAAGAATCAAATCACGTTTTTGAGTTCACATAGTTGATGCAGATGTCGTCAATGCGTATTCCATATTTTATTGTATTTACAGATGGTGTTTCTGGAGATTCTTCCCCGGTTTGTACATTTCTGTTATTGCTCCACTGATAATGAGATTCTTCGCCGATGAATTTCTCCAACATCGGACTTCAAAATGTCCGGTGGCGTCACACTTCCTGTTATAGGCGGGGTAAGGATTTCTTAAATGACTGCAAGCACAGAACTTGCGTATTAGTACGTCATTATATCCTAATCAACCTTACGCCACTTTGCACCAGTTCTCTCTATAGACCTTCACTTGCGACGAGTGTATCTCCAGCTGACCTATGCCCGAAGCAAGAATGCGGCTATCCTTTTTAACACTTTCGTGCTGTACCGAAAGACTGGTAGTTCTACCGAACATCAATTCATCCGTGGAAAGCAACCTTTTTCTCAGTCCATTATCAAGAATACCGAAAATCAGCTGATCAGTGAAAGCTTCATTCATGAACGTACCGTAATTACATTTAATCCCCTGTTTCCTTACTTCCCAAATATAGTCTTCTACGGACTACCCGGGATGTTGTATCAACCTGTGAAATGTAAACCGTTCCGTTCGATAATTTTTACTTAAGAGTCGTTCGACCTTTGCTTATTGTTTCTAAGAAATAAAATTTATCACACTTTCAATTACAAATTTTCAAGTTCGTTCCATGCAGAAATATTTCGTTTACTCGTGTTTCCAAATGTAATTATTGAATATAAATGTATGCATATAAATTCATGCTATTGAATATTTTATTTCAAATATTCTCAACTAATGTTTTCCAAGTAATTTGTAGTGGACGAAGCTACTGAAACATTCTGTTCGAAATAATTGTAAACTTAGCAAAAGACTTAATGTTTAAAATTAGATGATCCCAAGTACTACAACAAAATGTCAACATCTGTGATGTCAGTGGCAGTATCAATTGAACGTCAAGACAAGTAAAACTTACAATCAATACTAGAAATATACAACTAATCTTAATCTGTGTGTGGAATTGTGTTCCTATTTCACCAAGATTTTGAAACAGTTGAAATTTTACAACAAATCAAACAATCAAACTAGACAGTGTTTTCCGCAACCCAGTGTTACAATGCTTTTACGTGAGACAACACATCCATTAGGAAGCACACCCATAAAAAATCTAAAAAAAAGCAACGGAAAAGTGGAATGTGCTCTTATTTCACCAAGCGTTTCATTTGCAGTAATCTCATATTCAAATAAACATAAAATTATACTCTATTAAATTTTAATAACTTACTCCTTTCCCCTTAAGAGCTGAGTATGTGTAAAAATTTTACTCTTTTCCGTTGAAATAATTCTTATTAAAATTACTCAATACATTTTAGTAATGTATCGGAGAGAACTTCACAAATACAAGTTATATGTATAAACTTGTAGTATGTATTGTTTCAACTAATTGCTAACTGCAATAATTGAGGAGCAAACTTTTAAAAAAGCACATGTCCACATTTTGGGCAATTCCGTTCTTCATCATTTTTCAAAGCAGTTATATGAACTGCATCAGTTACTATAATCTGTTTTCTGTTTTCTTTTTTTAACTGAAGGGGTTCCATTGTTTTGGAAAGTAAAGTACCGATTGGTATAAAAAATAAGTCCGTTTCCCTTATAGTAATATTGTCATTATAAGGGAACATTGGAAGCAAAATTAGGACATAAGACAAGTAAACGAATCATCATGTTAAAAATTCCAACTAGAACTGTTACAAGCATTAAACGCTTATCGCACTACCGGTTAAAAACTACTTTCAACGAATTTAGGTCAATCGTCAAAAGATAAATAGGGAAGATGACACATACCCTATCTGCGGTTACATTTAAACACTATTGTTTTAGTATTTCTATAGAAGTTTATGTTTCTTCAACACAGAAGAAACTACTTTTAAAATACTTACAGCATTAGAACGACCTTTTCGTGTTTGACATTATTTTCTATTATAATTCTTCTAGCAACTAGTATTTTGTTACATTTGGTGGTTGTTCCAAGTGTTCTTATCTTTCGGAAATTTGCCATTTTCATGACTACGACTGTCTAATAAACAATTTCTCGTTATACGTTTTGCGCGTTTTTGGAGTTTCATTTCATGCTTAAAAGGTATAAAGATGTCCACGAGTTGCCATCAAAAGGGAACATATACAAATGAAATATGGCGAAATCTCTTTTCGTAATAGTTACGCAACACACATAATCCCGGACAATATTGTCAGTACCGCACAATTATAGTGCTCGCCCTCCCAGGGAAATATATTTTTCACGCCTTCTGTACTGGACATGTGTCCTTTTGAAAATAAGTCTCTCAATTATACTCAAGTTATTCTCAAGCTCTTCTTGATTTACTGATTTATTGTAACTAAAATCGTCAAGGAATTCAAAAGTTTCCAACAATCACAAAACATTTTCTAAAACGTGTTTATGTAGAAAGAGAATACATACTCACCGTCAAGTAGTACGTATAGTAATATTCTCTGTAATTGTTTATTGTTATTAACGTCAGTAATTAATGAAAGTACTTGGAATAACTTTAGCTCGTGTCGGGCGTATTTTTCCGGATGACATCTGTCACATTTCTAGGAATCAGTTTTGAAACGCTGTCATAGTGGCAGATGACGAGTAGCAGTTGTCAATTAACGTTTGTCTTTGCCATAATTTCCAATCCAATTTTACGATCCAATATAGTTCATACTGAAAACATATGAAATAAAGTGCACGTAGGCTATATACATTGCATGCAAAGTTGTGTTTATGTTAATATTTCTGTAGAGAGGATCCAAGTCGTTTATCGTATTCTTAAAAGGGTATATTATGAAGAAAGCCATTTAGTCTGATTTGGGTTTTGCTGATTTGTTTTATTTGCGCCCAGTATAATATACATTATAGATCAGGGCTTCCAACGTTTTACAGCTGATGTCTCCTTTGCAAATCATTTAATCTCTTTCCACCCGTCCTAGCCGATAAAGGAAGTTAAGGTCAACTGCGGAAAACAGTAGTACAGAAACACACTTCGATACCAGTGGCTGATCATTTTGGCTGAATGTTTCACAGGAAATTCCTCACCAGATGAGGAAAATACCGGGATGATAAGTTCACATTAAGCCCTGGCCGACTTCTATGACTTTTCCCTACCCCATCCCGGCCTAAGTCATAGATGTGGAATGGCCATAAATAAGAAAAACAAATTCCACTACACTTGTTGTCAACCTCATAAACTTCAATGTTAGTTCATTACAGCCACAGTCATCAGGAAAATACAAATTCACCCCTAATAATCTTCCATACAATTAACAATGTCCCCTAGTCTCCTTAGGCACATTGTGGGGAAAACGATGAATTATTTAGGTTGTTTGTTGTATAATATTCCAAATAATAAATTCATATATCCCTCGTTTTCTGTTTGATTCTCAGAAACAACAGTTGTCCCGATACGAAGTCGGTGATAGTATAAGTAAGATTTGGCTCCATAACTCGTCGTTTTTTTTGTTCGAGTGGTAACCTCTTAATGTTTATTGTCCAACAAACAGGCTCAAATTTTTATTTCATTTATTTTCAAATTAGTAGAAATGTAACCATAGAATAGCAATCAATATAGAAACTAAACCTAATACAAGAATCACTCTTCTCTATGAAGATATGGTATTAGAATTGTTTCAATAGGTGGCAACAATTAAATTTAATTAATTTAATAGGATGTTTCTGCCATCCTTTGATTTATCTAGAACACAACATATTCCTTGTAATATTATTGTGTATAAAGTTAATCTTTAAAAATGAATTTACTCCATGATAAAACGCACCACAATTCATCTACACTGCTTACAATTTAAGTATGTTTAATCTCTTTCTAGAT
>JAGDQP010030888.1:0-22282 GCA_022664845.1 Lepisma saccharinum | reverse complement strand
ATGTATATATTAAGAACGCAGATATATTCAGCCAAATGTATGTTACTATGTCTCTTCTTAAATTAGAAAGAAATGAACTGGTTTAGTTTCTTGTGAAATGTCGAAAGCTACGTTTTTAAATTGTGAATGTGGATTCTGCACACTTCAATTCTAGATTTATAATATTTTAAACACATACCGATGCAAAGTTCATGATAATCTCCATACATAAGAAAACGCAGACATAAAGGGGAAGACTAAAAACATGTGAGAAAACTTCCATCAAAAGAAAGGAATTTCAAAAATAGAAGGAAATAATTAATATATCTTTGAAATTAAACATAAGAAAAACTGTCAACAAAACCCAGATTTAGAGTGTGTTGAGGTGGGCGTGTTGACAAACAATTCTAGCTAAAAAAAACGTTTAAAAGACTTAATTTTCTTAAAACAATTCAAACTAAAAAGTAAAAAATAATTTTGTTTAAGCATGACTCAAAACAAAAGCATGGGCGCGCACTCTCATATATACCGTCACTTTATATATTTTTTTCAATTGTCCCGCCTCATGCTTTTCTTTTTAGTCATGCACAAAGAAAATTATTGTTTACTTTTTAATACAACTTGTTTAAGAAAAGTATGTATTTATAAAGATCTCTTATTATTTTTTTATAGTTATTTCGGCGTTCGGATACTTTCTGTCAAGCGAATGTTTTGTGACCCAAATCCTAGTGTTCTGCAACAATTCCAATGCCTTAAGAGAAATTTGCGCTTTAAGGCAGATGTTGTCAAGGTGATGTTGTCATGGTGACATTCTTACAAATATTTGCTGAAACGGTCGAATATTTTGCTCATGTATTTCAGTCATAGTATAGTTAATGTAGTCATGGCGTTTCTCATTTTAATTTCATTATTATGGGTATTTTAATTATCATCATAATATATTAGGAATCTTCACCCAAATAAGTGAGTATCTTTCACTGATGTGTTAAGTAAGATGAACATTTTAATATGTCACTTTAAAGACTCTTTTATCCGTTGTATATACATATACTTTCATCAGCTCCTTTCAGAAAGGAAATGAATGTTCATTATATATTTGTACAAATTTTTACTTTTATTTTTCTTTTAATTATACGACCATGACTCTTAATCCAAAATGTGTGCCCGTCTTCTCTCAATCTACTCTAATCAAAATAAATGGCAGACTAAATTAAACTTCTAGCCCATGGCATAGTATTCTAAAACCAGCACAATCATTCAATCAGAAATTTCTACAGAGCTTTCAGAGTACTGTAGCCAGAGCCGGATTAATGGGCTCTGAAGAGACTCCAGCCAAGGGACATTGCTAAGCTAAATCAGTTACTCTTATGAGTACAAACGATAACAGAGTCTTTAGCGCACAGAAGGAGTCTATAGTCCAGGACCCAAAATAGCTAAATTTTGCACTGACTGTAGCACCAGATTAAAAAAATATCGTGCAATTTGTACCCTTCTGCCTCTTTACGCTTATTGTAACAGTGCAGAGCAGTAGCTTGTTCATAAAGCTGTAATTTACTTTGTATAAGTTGTACACAATAATTACCATAAGAGATGGCGCTCCAGCTACCAACTTTTGGCAATTCGTTTTGTTCTTTTTCAGATATATTTTAAAAGAACTTTTGATGTAATTTATCTTACAATATATAACTAGGATCCTATTGCAATGATCTTGATATTAACTAATGCTTTCTTTTTATAGTTATTTGATTATGTATATCAACAGCCATTATAATTTGATGATGCTTTGCTATAACCCTGCCGTTAGATCGGTGCAAATGGTGGTTTATAACTTTTTTAACAATAAAGCAAGGTACGTACAACAGAATAAGTGAGAAGGTATGTTCATCAGACGCTTCCGAAGTTCTAAATCATGTTCCAACGGTTTTTGCTACAGTGACGTCACGGGCGGATAGCACATAGGGAACCTTTCATTAGGCGGAGGGAAAATAATTTATTATTGCCGTTTGAGTGCGAATTTTTTGATACAATAAAAACTGTTACAATATGCAATATATAGGCTATGAAATAAAAAATATTATCCTTCAATAGCTTCAGTAGTTTCAGAGCTGCAGCCTGTTATTTTATTTGAATCGTCAATTTTTCATCAGTTTATAATAAAAATGATTTTATAAAAATCTTTAGAATGGGAATTTTTTGATACAACAAAAACTGTTATAATTTGCAATATATGTACTATAAAATGAAAAATATTTCCCTTCAATGGCTGCAGTAGTTTCAGAGCTGCAGCCTGTTATTTGATTTGAATCTCAATTTTTCATCAGTTTATAATAAAAATAATTTTATAAAATTCTTTTGGATGTGAATTTTTTGATACAAAAATGACCACTTTCCCCACCCAAGATCAACATTTTTGCTGTCAATTCTTCAGTTTCTTTGAACATTTTAAAATGATGATGAAGGTTGGTTAATAATCAGAAGGGTGGTTAGACCGAAAAACAGCGAATATATTCCAGAAAATGTTCATTTTATTCTATTTCTTCTTTCATTTGAGCTACTTTGTTATGTTCTTGAAGTTTATACTGATTTTTTTCTTAGCTTATGTCAATTACAAGGTCTTATTAGCTGATCTATTAGAATAATACAGGGGCACTGCGCGAACTGATAAACACCACGGACTTTGTTGATGGACCACGAAAGTTTTAAATTTTTTCCTTAACTGGTAAAGATAATTTTTTAATGATGTATTAAGAATGGGCAAAGGTTTATAAGGAATTGACTTTTCTTATCGTCTGAAGGCCCTTTGACTTAAGGTTAAAAAAAATAGCAAGGAAAAATTGATTTTCTTAAATTTATTTTTTAATCCCATTTCCCGAATTTTTCGTGAAGTTTATACCAATGCTTTCTTTTGCTTATGATACTGACAACAAGGTCTCGCTGATTTCTCTGCTAGTATAACACGTACGCAGTGAATCAAGAATGAAAACATGGATATGTAAAAATACAAGTTTTTTACATTCTTTTTTCTTTAGTTCACAATGGTTCGTGGTGTCCTCAAATCTTGCAACGTTAATTTAACTTATTTCCCGACTTCACGCAATGATGAAATTTGCACAGCGACATAAGTCAGGCGACAATACAATATTCTATTGTTACATTCATATACTTCTATATTTTTAAAGCAAAATAAATACTAACCTGCAACGATCTGTCATTTGACTGGTTGCAGAACTGACTTTAGGATTTGGGACAGGAAACATTAGTTTGAGAAAAACTATACGAACACAGAAATAACTAAAAAATAAAGACAGACTTTTCTTATACAATTCGTACTAAAAGTGAAAAATAATTTTGTTTATGAATGACTAAAAAGAAAAACATGGGGCGCGCCAATTCAAGAACTTATAAAGTGACTGTATATGAGAGCGCACGCCATGCTTTACTTTTTAGTCATGCATAAAAAATATTTTTCACTTTTTAATACATATTGTTTTTTAAAAAAGTATGTCTTAAAAAGTATTTTTTATTATTTCTTTTTTTTACCCACATCGCTTTGAGCAAAAAGAAAATCTGAAGTAACTACTGAAAGGTTATTTCCAAAGCATCACATTTCATAGAGATGTCTGGTAGGTTTACTGTAATCAAAATAATCTTGTCCGTACAAGGAAAACATACGACACTAGGAATTTTGAAAGGAGTGGAAATTTCATTACAAGCAAAAATTTATCTTTTATACCGCAATTTATCCTTATATAGATATACGTGGCGAGGCAACCTAATTTATATACTCTTATTCCATATTATATAAAAGAAAATCCCGTCCAAACAGCCATAATAAATTAATTAAGGATAAAAAAATTCACTATCCAACCCAAATAACAGGCCGTAGCTCTGAAAGTACTGTAGCTATTGAAACCAAATCTGTCTCATATTATAGGCAATATAGTGTAGATTATAACAGTTTTTTATTTTATCAAAAAATTCCTATCCCAAAGGCCACAATAAATTATTTCTCACCATCTCTTAAGAAATTTCCTATGCGCTATCCGCCTGTGACGTAAAGGAGGCGTGGTTTCCGAAGGGACACGAGCGCACTCCGAAGTTCAGATGAACAGCCCCTGCAATAAAGCAAGTATTTCTACGAACCACGTCATTTTTATTATTGAACAAGTTCTCTTCAACTGCGAGACACTCCCCAAACTCCCGCTTCTCCAGCTAAGAGCGGAACTTGGAACACGATATATATCCTAATGTGGGCAATATTTCCTTTTGAACCTTTCTTTCTAGAAGTCAACTGTGGACGGCCGTCTCACCTCGAGGTACGGAATCTACTACACTCCTACATCCTTCACAATCTGTGGGCCGCGGGGGACTGTTTCTCTTCCGATTACCGAACCAGTAGCTCACCTTCTCCTTTACACAATCTGCGGGCCGCGGGCGATTGTTTCTCTTCGGAGAATCGATAACTTATTTACCTTCGCTTGAATCTAGAGGGATAGCCTCTCTGGGCGACCGTTTCTCCTAGTGAAGAACGGAACTTAGAGAGCGTGGTCCCTTCTCCTTGCATTCTATTCACTACAACTTGTCTCTCAGAGTCGTGCTTGCCCGCTGTTTTACAGAGACCAACATCCAAACGGGCTGTTGCATTATCTCCATTTCACGTCGTTTGCAGCTTTTTAAAAATTTAATTTGTTTTATTCAATATTGCATTTTAACCCTAGATAACTAAAGTGGTCTGTGCCAAACGTTACGAATAAGGCGTAGTCTGACAGACTACTTTAACAAAAAATAAAAAAGCATTTTTAAATATATATATTTTTATAAATTAATTTAACATATGTTATAAGCTTCAAAGCAACATTTACAGAGTTTTAAATTACATATCTTTTTTATTTGACAGTCACACCACTTGCTGGCTTCAATGGCCTAACACATGGCTTCAGCATTAGTCGCGTAGTCTGTGAGACGACGCCTTCGTCTACTACACTACGTAAGCAACGTTGGAAGTAAAGCAAACGCAAAACAGTAGTCTACTAGATGACGCGAACTGAAAATGACAGAAAGAAAACGAGTAGGAGGGCAACAACCCTTCACCTTCATTGTCTATCCACGCACTGAAGGTACAAGGAGTATTAGAGATGGAGTCCTGGTGGAAGGGGATGGGGAGATTTCAGCACTACTCGCGTACTCTGTCAGACTACGCCTTAGGATCATTACACGTCACTTCATCCAGAATTTTGGACATTTGTGACCCACCCATCTCAGAAAGTGATGAAGAGTGACGTGTTTATGTAACTTGAGATGCTGATTCCAAAAACCGCAAACGGTTTGATAATCGGTTTATTGGTTCTGGACTTATTGGACTTTGAAATTTAAGCCTAAGATGAGAAATAGTAGTACCGAGAACTATGTTATGATTCAAGGGCACATGGAAAAGAGAGTGTAACTTTCTTCAAAGTTAACGTAGAAACATGAACCTTTCGTTGTTTGTCTCCTCTTGTAATGTGCTATGAAGATACTGAAAAATTCTTATTGAAACTGTATGAAGACAAAAAAAGAGAATTGCCAGCAAAGTAAAAAAACAGCAGGTAAAAAAAGCCTAATGTGTTCTAACAGTGGAAGTGCAATAACTCATCAGCCCCCACGCCAATTTGCATGAATTCTTTTAGAAGAACCTTAACAATATACCCATTCAATAGTAAAATAATTGTGATGGACAATTCAGAAGAATTATGATTTAACACACTCGGCAACACTGACGACTGGGGAGTTGAGGGTGGAGACCCCCATTTTACGTTGCTCAAGAGTAGCAGGCAATATTCGTGCCAAGTTTGGTCGGGTTATGTCGAATAGTGTTTCAGAAGTTTAAATCTAAATTTAAAAACAGGTTGGCAACACTTAACAACTGAGTAGCTTGGTGTGTACTTAGCACAACCGTCGTTTTGTAAACGAACCGAAGAGTAATCGTGTAAAATTTGGTGTAGATATGATGAATAGTAAAGAAGATTTTTTTGCAAGAATTGAAAGTTTAAAAGAAGTTGGCGACACTGACAACTGATTGAATTTCGTCAAACCTTTTCTTAGGGATTCAGGATGGAAAACGTCCGTGTACAAATTTCACAAGCTTATATCCACATTAATTACTAAAGTATGTTTATGAATACATGAGTGAGTGAGTCTGTTGGATTGGGAACAGTGAATACTTGGGTTAATGGCAAAGCGTACAACCACATAATCGTTTTCTAAAGGTACCAAAGAGCATTCATGCACATCTTTGTGTAGAAGAACGGTGTAGAAACATTTGCAAAAAAAATGTTGTTTTTTAATTTGGCAACACTGGCAAACGGGTGAGTTTCGTAAAACCGTTTCGTAGCGAAACTTGATGCCACGGGAAAAGCACATATGCAAACATTTCGCAGCTTTGTCGATATCGATTACTGGGTAGTGTTGAGTGAAAGAATCCGTGATTTGCTTGCAACACTGACAAAGTTTCTTCTTGTCACAGTGTTCAACCTCAGTCTTTTCTAATAGTGTCGAAGAGTATTCATGGAAAATTTAGTGTAGATATGGTGTAGATAGACCATTTTGCATAAATCTAAAACAAATATGCAATATATCTATAAGGGAGACTGCTGTACCATGGAACACTTTTTACGTTCTCCTTATTATAATTTTAGGAACATTTATTTTTTTCAATTCGATGTCTGCGCTCTTAAACTTTGAGATATTCTGAGTTAAACTGTGTCAGCATTTCGCTTCTTCTTTCTTTCTTTAACGGTGTTCTATTTTTTTTTTTTTTTTTTTTTTTGGTATTTGAAAATTTCCTAGGGAAGTGTTTCATGGTACAAAAGCTAATGTACCTTGGAACACAGCCTGTTGTACCTTGAAACAGGCAATATTTTCTCTGTGGCGTTTCATAAGCCTTCGCAACCACCCTTTCTCCAGTGTGCCAAGTCTTCTGATATAACTTATTGTTAACCCGAGCATGAGTATATCTATAGGCTAGTTTTCGAATGCACTTTTTGGTGAATCCATAATTCGGCCTCTTCACATTTACTAAATACGCAGCTATTCTCTCATCTTCTTTCGAACTACACAATCTATAGACATCATATCTAACGTTTCCTTCCATGATCCCTTTAACGATTTCAGATGTCTAGATAAGGTGGCTAGAGACACTTTGATCACTTTACATGCTTAACGGAGAGAAATAATTTTCCCAGGTTGGACAGTCACTGCTTTAATTACATTCTAAATTGCATCTGGGTCAATGGCTAGTCTTTTATTTTCTAGTTTACTTCTTGTCATCTCATATTTCTGCAAGAAAATAAAGATCATACTATCATAATAAGCTTCAAAATGAATTTTAATGTCAGAGGTAAAACAGGGTCAGTCTTGGTGACTCAGAAACCCGGCCTGACCTGAACATAGGTAACTAGGGGACTCGGTGATCCGGTCCGAAACTTGATGCGATAACCAGTTCAAAAATTGACCTCAATTACCCGATTCACCCCGGGACTTGATCATGATCCAAATGACAAGACTAACTTTGTAATCCGGCGATCCGATGATCGAATCTTAACCCAATTGACCCAGTGATCCAATCTTGACCCAATGATTCTTTCTTGATTCGATTTGACCTGTAATGGCTTGAATCATCAATATTTCAGGTGTGATATTCCTACATTCCTTCAGAATAGCCTCTCCGAGGAGAGAGCTATTTGCACACCTCCGGGGGTATTTTCATTCTACCCAGAGACTTTTCCCACATGTTTGTTAGGACCAAACATATTGTTCCCACATATTTTTAGGAACTGGCAGCTTCGTATTCTTGGTGCTCTGGGCCTGGGGAGCAAACCCTTGTTCCCGGTCACCTCTGACAGAAACACTATTCAAACGCCAAAGGCCATAAGGAAAGAATAAAAATACCTTCTTTGCCCTCCTGGTGATCGGGTCACAAGGTCAGGCCGGGTCCCAAGCAATGACTCGATGACCCGGATCAAAACTTGACACAAATAACCGTTTAAGATCTGGTTAATGGTCCAAGGTACAACATTTGCGTCTGTTTCATGGTACAACAGGCTGTGCGAAATCATAAAAGTGGTGGCATATTGAAAATGCTCCACGGGGAATGAAAATTTATGTCATAGAAGAACTCTTCTAGACGGTTATTATTATAGATGACAGAAAACAGCACCAATAACGGCATCATAAAACAAACATGAAATTTGTAAACAGTTACTTTTAACTCTCGAAAAAGTTTTTTTTTTTTTTCAATTCACTCAACACACAACCACCTGAATACAACGAAAGCCATTCTGTTACTACTTGGGAAGCTTGACACACGATATAGTTTCCGGAGTAGTCTCTAGCTAGCATAGGCAGTCAGAAATACAATAGTGTTCCACGGTACATTATGCTCAAAGTACAGCAGTCTCCCCTAGAAGCTGATTCAATACGTAATGCCCAATACTTTTTTTTTCAAATAGCATATGAAGGGGTAGAGTTGCGAATATCGTGCCTAACACACTACTCCGGATTACGAGAAGACATTTTGCTATAACGTGGATATGACACCTGTCTTGATCTGGTGTTCCACCTGCCGTTCGAAAAGTAAACGATGTAACAATAGTGGTTCGGGTGCTGGAATTATCGGCGCTTCTTAAGAAAAAGTCACTGGTGCGACTTTTCTAAGCAAAAGGGAAGACTCCCGTGAAGTTCACACAGATGTGGTAAAGAGGTATGTATATCTAAGAACTGCTGTTTCAGCCGTAGTAACATGTAAAACTATTTCAAATTATTTACTGTAGGCCTGGAAGATAGCAGTGATTAGTTTCGGTATGTTCGACTGCTAAATACGATCACACCGACTGTTATTGTTAACATTAAGATAATTATCGTGTCCACTACATAAAGTGGGCATACATATTCAACAATTTGTACAGAACAGTTAACGATATCTTTCACTAATCATTAGTTGGTCTCATGAAAAGGTGTTTGCGGAGCCAAAACATACATTGTCATATAGCAGTGAAAAATTTAGTTCGCCAATAGCTATATGGTCAAAGAACATAGTTCTATGAACGGGGAATATTCAACCTTGAGTCACATTAAAATAGAAATGTCCACCGAAACAGTGTTTAGGTCAGAAAATAACCCATGATTGCACTTTGCTTCTCCTTATCTTACTTACTTTGTTCTCATAAAGAACACTCGCGAGGTGTCAGAGTCCGATTTTGATGAAAATTCGTATGTAAGTACAATGCCTTAGTAAACGTTCACAGTCAAAATTATAGGTGCTTCCGTCAACAAATAACAACAGAAGAACCCGAGAAAGATGGAACGTAGAGAGCAAGAAATTCGAATACAGAGTACGGAAAACGCCTTTCTTTTTTAAACTGTTACATATATTGAAAGCACGTGGCTATTAATGGATACTGGACAGTGGAGGTGATGCATGCTGGATGGTATGACGACAATGACCACCATCTTGACTATGCTTCAGAATGTTTAAATAGTAAGTGGGTCATGCGATATATCAACCTGTGCTGGAATGTTCCAAGAAACCCAATGACAAAGTCAGTTTTGGTATAACTCTAACCCTGTACGCAAAAAAATGACATGTGAAATTGACCTGGAGAATGTCACATTCACCTAGCATTACGCCTTCTTGAAATTGGGATTTCCATCTTCTGTTAGTGTATTTAAAACTTTATAGTGCACTCATGTTGCATTTATGAGCATCATATTTTGCAGCATAATATTACCATTTCTGTAGAGGTATGGTTTTCGTTCTTTCAACTGTTTCAACAAAGAATGTATTTTCGTCATTCGATTCACACATATTGTCTAGGTCAATTTCACGAGTAATTTTGTCGTAGAGGATTAGCGTTATGCCAAAACTAATTTCATCATTTGGTTTCTTGTAACATTCCAGCATATATTGATATATCGCATGACCCACTTACTATTTATAAATTTTGAAGCATAGTCAAGATGGCCGCTTTCGAGATGGCGGTCACCATCCAGCATGTATTACATCTTGTCTAATATCCATTAATAGCCATTTGCTTTCAATATATGTAACAGTTTATAAAAAAAGTTTTCTGTGCTCTGTATTTCATTTACTTGCTCTTTCTAGGGTCCCTGTGTCGTTATTTGTTGACAACAGCACCTATAATTTGGGCTGTGAAGGTTTACCCAGGCACTGTACCTACATACGAATTTTCATCAAAATCGGACTCTGACACCTGGCGAGTGTTCCTTGTCAGCATAAAATCTTACCGAGCAAAATTGTGCATTAGTTATTGACTTACTTTTAGAGATCGGCTGGCGCTGAGCCACCATAGCTCCGTGGTAGATCGTTAGCGTAGTATTCGGGAGGTCGTGGATTCAATCCCAGCGGCCGTCCATCCTAACTGAGGTTTTCCAGGTTTTCTTTTCTCAATCACTCCAGGCAAATGCTGGGGTAACACCTTCAACTTAGACCCTGGCCGACATCTTCCAGCATCCTTCCCCTCCCCTATTCTGGCCAGAGCGTTAGATGCCTAAAAGCCATAAATAAAATTCAAATTCAATTCAGAGGTCGACTCACACTTTTTGTGTTATCGAAAATTAATACATAATGCATACATTCATACATATATATATATACTTACACCTTCCAGTAAAAAGCCATCTCTTTTGCAACCTACGCGGAAACATACACAACCGATGAACATATCTATAATTGCAATTGGAAATAAAAACGCATAGGGAATTTGCCTAAAAGCAAAATCAAAAAAGGTCGATCCATTAGATACAATTTCAAAGCAAGCAAATATAAAAAGTCCTAACCCACAAATCTGCAAAGAAACGAAGGAAACATTAATTTCATAATAATAGTGTGTGTTGAATATATATATGCTAGTCCGTTTTTATTTATTTATTTATTTTATTTTATTTTTATTTCTCATTAACATTACTGAAAACAACGTACACTAAGAAATGTGACCACCAAAGCATACACTTATAAACTCTACAACTAAAGTTGTATGGCTTAACCCAAGCGATACCTGTTAACTTTGTCCTCTACGCATGTTTGGTACGTAGCCTTAGCAAGTCTCTCGCCGACTTAACGCCATGGGGTTGAGCGGTCTACCATTTGCTTCTTTCAGGCTAGGCCAAAGCGATATCTGTAAAAGAAATCTACCACCCATGTTCGTAAGTAACATTAGCAAGTTTTATACCCGCTTCATGCCCTGCGGTTGAGCGGTTAACCATTTGTTTCTTTTAGGCTAGGCGTAGGTTTTCGACCCATGTGTAATGCAAAATTATTCACGAAATAATAATTTAATTATTTGTAGCTCTAATGGCTATTCAACCCCTGCGGCTGGTTATACCTCATTCACAACATCTTTGTGTGTGTTGTATAAATAGCCACCCACTTTGTTCTTTATTCTGGAGCTCCAAGGCTTTGTTTATCTATATCTAATTTAAACATTTAAATTTAGGTATAGAAATATAAATTTAAGTATTTAAATCTATATACGAGGGTAAGTCAATATATAAGTTGCTAAATGGAATAGAAATGAAAGTTGAAATAGTTATCTGATGAAATTTGGTTTATATTTCAACGTAATCTCCATGAGCATTTAGGCTCTTATCCCCAGCATTTCACGAGTCCCTTAAAGCGAGTAGCGAAGAAGATTTTGGTTGGTGCCATAGCCAGCTGGTAATCTCCCTATGGACTTCCTTCATATCCTGGAACCGGTGACCACCCAGGTGATTCTTCAGTGGGCTGAAGAGATGAAAGTCGGATGGTGCCAAATTATACAGTAGGAAGGATGTTCCAGTCGTTCCGAGCCTAGAGACCGTATACGAGTCACTGTGGGATTCGCAGTGTGTGGACGAGCGTTGTTACTCAACAGAAGAACTCCATCTCTCAAGGCACCGGGACGTTTCCTGCGAATGGCTGACTGTAACTTCGTCAGGGCTTTGCAATACGTGGCTGCAGTGACAGTGTGACTCTGGGACAGAAATTTCACGAGAAGGATGCCTCTACAGTGCCACTTGGCATTCAAATGACTCACCGCCGCAAGAGAGCGTAACTACTAGCGTCGTGTGCGATACACGGTGGTGCTGCCACCTACTCCGATACTTGCATAAATGATCAGTGAAACGACATATTCACAACACAATTTCACTTTGTAACCATTTTAAGGCATTTCATTTTGCGACTTATATATTGACTATATATGTATAATGCAGTACTTATTTAGGTTTTCCATATACCAGTTATATTTAGAGCAAATTTAGGAGTTTAAAGTTACGTATTACATCTGAAGACCACAGTAAAAGAACGTACTTTGTCCATTTTCTTGATTTTGCGGAGTAGCGTTTTAAACGTTCATAATCAGAATTACTTAAGTCTGCTCATCAAACCATGTTTTGTTTGTAATAGACGTGTTATATACATTGTAATTTCTTTCTTTCTAATTCTTTTCCTCCATGGTAATGTCTCACGAAGACCCTTCACAAAAGCCAAATGATGGCACTCGTATATCAATTTTGTTCAACCGTTCTTTACCTGTAGATTTAGTGTATAAGCACAGCACGGAATTTTTAAAAATATGGTGGTCTAGGTTTTGTGTATCTATAGCTAATTTAAGCATTTAAGTTTGGTATTACATACTACCTTCAAAATTGCTGTTATCAAGAGTTTATGTAATGTGTATATCAATGATAGTTATAGACAATTTAAGCAATCAAGGTTAAGTACATTTAATTGTATAAATTAGGTATTATATTTATATAAGTGCAATACCTTTAAAATAATCTTATCAAGGTTATGGATGAGTGCAATCAAAAGAATAATTAAATATCAATTTTGTCAAATGACATACCAAAACCAAATATATCGTAATGTTCCTTATATTTCTGTACGGTAGAGACAATTAATACACGGGAGTGGATTTTAGCCCTCAACCATTTATTTATAAAAGATAGTAACGTTAATAAAATTACCGTCCGTAGGAGACTAATTACAGTGAATTTAGAAGGATGGCTTCTACAGACTTCTTGTTCTTCTTGGGTGATCGATAGAGGATCAGGTATGGAGGATAGCACCGGTTACATAGCCAACTGAGTGAGCAGGAAAGTACCAGTTACATAGCCAACTGAGTACCAAGGAGTGTTCCAGTTACGTAGCCAACTGCGAATGGAGGAAGAAGAGAAGCTGAGCACCCGGGGAGCGAGTGATACCTCTTGCCCTGCGTTGGTCCATTTTATAGGTGATTTTTTTTTGGGGGGGGGATGTCTTCATTCTCCTCCTTTAGCGACTTTAGCTCCATCTGGTGTTTACTTGTAGAGTTGACTGTCGTCTGCTCCAGTTTATGTGTTGTTTACCTCATTTATACACATGTTTGTCATATAAACATGATTGCTTGTTTACGTAATATCCACGTGCTCAGAATACACGTTGAATATTACAATATAACACCATTTAGCACTATTGCATGAAGACGAATCACGTCCAGAAAGACAGAACCGTGACGATAGGCTTCAGCTCGTTGAAACTGCGTTTGATAACAAATCGGGAGAAGTTCAGCTTCATCTTATATATTTATCATTTAATATCAACATGCACGGCAGAAAACGTTAGCACTGCCAGAAGCATGTTATACAGGAACAAGAGTTTATGGCAAAATCGACGATTTGGAGGCCCCGTAAGAAAAAAGGTGTTAAAGATAGGAATATGAGCTTTTGCCGTTAAGGAGATATGGTAAATATGTGCAGATGTACAAAATTTCATATTCGTATCTCAAACTATGTTCTAGTTGTGGACCCCTGAAATTGCACATTTTAGGCTAACTGACTCACTCACTCACTCACTCACTCACTGACTGACTGACTCACTCACTCATCATATTCTTTAGGGTGTTTGGAGTAAGCTAGAAACATGAAATTTGGTATGAAGGTAGAGGATGATAAGTAGATAAAGGAAAAATTCCGAAATTTTGAAAAGGTCGCCATCTTGGATTCAAAATGGCGGGCGTCATAAATCCATTTTCCAACTGCTTGAGCCAGAGATACGAAATTTGGCATAATGATGTATTATCAAGAGTAGTTTAGGAAAACATAACAAAGTTTTAAAAAATTCACCATCTTTGATTCAAAATGGCAGCTGAAATACCATTTTTCACATCGTTCGAGATAGAGAAATGAAATTTGGTATGACAGTGTATCATCACGAGTACGTCACGAAAATATAAGAAAACGTTAAAAATGTGTCCATCTTTTATCCAAAATGCCCGCCTAAGCCCCACTTTATAATGACTGAAGCTAGAGAAACGAAATTTGGTATGAAGGTCTACCATTACGAGTAGGTTAGAATAAATTCGGCTCGTCTCCCCTACTAGATTACAGTTCCCAGCTGGAGCCTGATTGCAATAAAGGGGTGCGCCCCAGCGAGGCCATCTTGGAATTCTGGGGGCAGCGCCCCAATGAGGCGAAGCGAGTATATACATTACACAAGTGTAAAAAGCTGCGAAATACGAGCAAAAGCACCAGGGGTGCAAACTGTCCAGTCAACTCCTTCAACCTTAAAAAGTGATGAAATGGAATATGGATGAGCCTAGTTCCTCGTGCCAACTTCCAATACTCCTGCGTGTCCCACCAAGTTTTACTCGTCATAAACGTTAGCATTGCCAGGAGCATGTTATACAGGCAGAATGTGGACGTTTCCCCATTCGGACGCAGCGCTCTGGAGTATGAGGGGATATCTGCATCATGTGGCGCAGTGCACTGCAGATTCTGGTTGTGATAAAAGACGCAGTTCCTCCAAACTCCTCAAGTTCGATGCGCGGCCTGCCGTGGGATTCTTGGCGCAGCGACGCGAGCGAATCGAGGGGAGTATCAACACGTACGGCAGTGCATGCAGCCGAGTTCCACCTGTCACAAAACGTCAGCATGTTATACAGGAAGAAGAGTTTATTGCGAAATCAGCGATTTTGAGGTTCTGTAAGAAAAAAGATGTTAAAAATTGAAATATGAAATTTCGAAGTATGACGGTATATCATCACTAGTAGATTACAAAATATCTGCAAAGACATCATTTTGAATCCAAAATGGCTGACTTCATAATCCATTTTCCAGACCGTTTGAACTAGAGATACGAAATTTGGCATAAAGGTGTAATAACAAGAGTAGTTTAGGAATAATTTACATTTTGAAAAAGTTGTTAACTTGGATCAAAATGGCCGCACAAAAACTTTTTTCCACACCATTCGAGCTATAGAAACGAAATCTGGTATGAAGGTGTACCATCACAAGTAGGTAACGGCAATGTAAGAAAACGTTTTAAAAATCGCTTTCTTTAATTCAACATAGCCGCCCAAATACCATTTTCCAAACCACTGAAGCTAAAGAAACGAAATTTGGTATGAAGGTGTACCATCACGAAAATGTTTCAATAAATGGATCAAACCACCGCTATGAGGGTGCAGCCCCCGAGGCGATATGGGAAAAGGTCTGCACAGCATGGGGCGCTGTCCCCAGAAAGTCTGATCACAATAAAGGGGGCGTAACCCTAACAATTTGAAGTTGGGGCGCACATGGAATTCTGGGGCAGCACACCCAGCGAGGCGAACCTAGTATATATATACACGTATAAAAAGCTGTGAAATCCGAGCAAAACATCAGGTGATGTTCGAGCCTTAGGGTTGGTGGTGGTGGATTTTAGGGCCGCCAGCAGGAAGCAAATTTGCTGTATCATCACAAGTAGGTTACAATAAATATAGCAAAGCTTCCCTATGTTTCAATTAATATTTCATTCCCACGGGTGGTGGGTATTGGAAAAAATCTGCAACATGGAAGCACAGTGTCCTGGAGAGTGGTTACGATAAAGGGGCGTAAGTACCCAAAAACTCGAAGTTAAGGCCGCAGCCAGCTACGGGGGGGAAGGACCTAAACGAGGCCGAGAGAGCGAGCTGTGAAATCCGAACAAAAACACCAGAGGTGCAAAAAGTGGAGCCAAGTTCTTTAGCCCTAAAAAGGTGTGAAATGGGAGACGGATGAGCCAAGTTCCTTGGTGACAGCATGTAACAGGAACAAAGGAACTTGGCGCGAAGTGGCAAGGTTCATGATCCTCAAGCTATAAGGGTGGTGGGGATCCTAAAACCCACTACGTCCACCGCCACCAACCTTAAGGCTGTTGCCAGCTCGCGCCAAGTTCCTTTGTTCCTGTTACATGCTGTCACCAAGGAACTTGGCTCATCCGTCTCCCATTTCACACCTTTTTAGGGCTAAAGAACTTGGCTCCACTTTTTGCACCTCGAACCGAAGACTAATATCAAGTTATATTATATCTCTGTACATAAACTATTCGAACATTAAGAGCCGTATCCTTTTCAGAGATGATGATCATCCAAAAACCAATATTTATTTCAATAATTACTAAAAAATAAACAAATGTGCAGTAGTAAATTATGGCGGAGCTATTTTACGGATACTAGCGGAGGTCTCTGACGCAGAAATGGAAGATTACGTTGAACTTGACGTTTCATGTAATATTTGAATTTCGGATGCTCTTTGGATACTCCCCTGGACTAGCCATCATGTTCACTACATTATTTCGGATCTGATTCCGAAGGTCTATAGACGTTAACCTCAGGTTACAAAGATGGTACCAAACGTTATTACAAAGGCGTGGTCTGACAGACTACTCTAGAAAAAATAGATTTTTTACAATTAACATATTTTAATGAATTTTACGTATGTTATAAGCTTTAAAGCAACATTAATACAGTTTTTAGAAACATCTAGTTGACTTGACACTCACAGCAGATACTGGCTTGATAGTTCCTACGCACGGCTTCAGGATTAGTCGCGTAGTCTGTCAGATGACGCCTTTGTAATCTAATTCGTCCACTATACAATGTAAAAGCAACGTTGGAAGTAACACAAGCAAAAAGCCGTAACCTACTAGAGGACGCGAACTAAAAATGACAGAAAGAAGGCGAGTAGGAGGGCAACGACCCTTTGCTTTCATTCTCTATCCCCGCACTGAAGGTACACGCTGACCGTGACGAGACTCTGCAGACAGTCAGTGTTCGAAATCAGCGCCTGCGCAAGGATCTTGACTTGGAAATGGAGAAAGTGGCTGTCTGCTCCGACGAACAAATTACGCGGCAAAATAAGAAATAAAAATTGGGGCGTGTGTGAAGTAGTTGTCTGCTCTGATAAACAAATTACGCGGGCTGATAAAAAAAATTACGCGGGACGAAAATGTGGAAATTATCAAAAAATGTCATTACATTAAACGTATAAGCGAACGACATACTTTCTTTTTACTGTGATTCACAAGTGTTCGGCATTTCAGAATTTATAGACCCAAATGTTCTGTGTAGTGTGTAAACAATTAAATAAATTTACTGCCTTCTTTTAAACATGACCATTGAAAGTATAAGTTAAAAGTACTGAATTGCATTGTGATTACTTTCTGTTGGAAGAAAAGAAGAAAAGTGGTATTTTTGTCGGGAAAGAGCAAGTTTATATGATTTAGTAGATTGTAGAACAGTGCTGCATTTTAAAGTTATTGGTGTAATATGCCCCTTTATTCGTGGTATATTCCTTGTGTATCATACACTATCAAAAATGCCTGAGTCACGAATTTGTTATTTGTGTGACAAACATACTAGATGGTAAACACTATATATTTTATGGACATAATTAGAAATGAGTGATTAAAAATTCTCAGATCAAAGTTGTTCCAGATTAGCTAAAGTTCAGCACTTTATTGACGTAGTAGTGAGATTCTTTATTATAGTAAAGATATATTGAAAATCATAAAAACACAATATTGGGCTTTTATCGAGTGTCCATATGATGTTATTAGAATATATATCTTGTAATTGATCCTGGATAAAGCGCGCGTCATTCGAATGTCTATGTGCACGTTTATAGTTAAGCAAGATATTGAAATAATAGATATTGCAAGATAATGAACTTAGGACATCCACGTCAGTAGTAAATGGACTGTCTGTTGAATAGATACATCGACTTGGTACCATTATTTCATGTCGTTAGAAATTATGGTATAACTTTAGAATGTCAACTCGGTTTATGATTAGTAATGTTGCACACCCAATGTAGTGTAACTTATTACACTGATCTAAATAGAAAAATAGTATACTGGCGATCGAGGATTACGAAAACATATCTGTGTACGGTGTTGTTCCTTAATGTTAGAATAATTCAAAATGGCAGCCTCAAAACAAACTTTTTATAGTTCTGACGATTCAAGGGAATCAATTGAGAATTATATTGAACGGTTCAATACTTTTAGTACTTTGAATGAACTTAAAGATGAAAAGAAACTATAAATGTTGTTAATTTCGTTATCGCCAGAATTGTATTCTAAGCTAAAAGAGCTGGTTAGACCGAAAGAGCTAACGAAAGTCACTTATGATGAGCTCGTTACATTATTAACCAAAGTATATTCAAAACCCCTGAATATTACTACTGAACGGTATACCTTTCATCGTATGCTGCAAAGTATAGGACAGTCCATGACTAGTTATTTAGAAAAACTAAAATTACAAGCTGCTAAATATAAGTTTGGAGAATTTGAAGATGAGGCTTGCGAAGATCAGTTGGTGCTACAGGTTTTGGACATATATATATATTCGAAGAAGACTTTTGTTATTTAGATTAGTGTAATAAGTTACATTACATTGGGTTCACAACATTACTAATCATAATCCGAGTTGACATTCTAAAGTTATACCATAATTTCTATAACGACATGAAATAATTACCAAGTAGATGTATCTATTCAGCAGACTAAATTTATTACTGACGTGGATTTCCTAAGTTCATTATCTTGCAATATCTATTATTTCAATATCTTGCTTAACTATAAACGTGCACATAGACATTCGAATGACGCGCGCTTTATCCAGGATCAATTACAAGATATATCTTTTAATAACATCATATGGACACTCAATAAAAGCCCAATATTGTATTTCAATGATTTTCAATTTGTCTTTACTATAATAAAGAATCTCACTACTACGTCAGTAAAGTGCTGAACTTTAGCTAATCTGGAACAACTTTGATCCGAGACTTTGAATCACCTATTTCTTATTATGTACATAAAATATATAGTTTTTGCCTTCTAGCAAAACAGTACCGCATTTGAAAATTTAGTGGTCTAATGTGTCCCTCTATTCGTGCTACCGGTATATAATAATAAATAAATCACAGTCATATTCGATTCACTACTGGATGAGGCCTCTTCCCGGAGGAGGAGATTAGTCTGTTCCTCCCATGCTGACCAGACGGGTTGGGAGAGAAGAGCCTAAGCTCTGAACTGTGATTTCCACTATCTTTTATTCATGGCAGTTCCTCGATTCCATCACGATGCTTGGTGGGCACTGTTGCAGACCCACACCCCTTGGAAAAAATTATTGGCTGGTGTGACTGAGGGAAACCACTAGAAAAACCTCAGCCAGGATCATCAGCTGCTGCAATCGAGCCCATGGCCTCCCGAATGCTACGCCAACGCTCTACCACTAAGCTACGGTGGTTCGGTACATATCCTTCTGTAACATACACTGTCAAAAATTCCTCAGATCCTAATTTGTTATGTGTGTGAAAAATCGTTTCAAAGACGGTTTAGTTTAAATGACATTTTACTCATGCTCATCCCAGATGTCAGTGTAATGAACCACCTAAAACGAGCAGGAAATGTTTAAAATGTGCCTTATGCTCTGAAGTGTACAGTGAACTCCACTTATAAATTTCTGACATTTGATTGATATAAGCCGGCCAATATGTTAATTTATGTACAATATATTATTCATTGTGTACTGGTAAATCTGAAAACTACAATGGGTTGATGAGTCTGGACTTACGTCGAGAAAAGATTTCGACCTTTGGTGTCTTTAAGGTAAGAAATTAATGTTGTACCTTTCTGACCATTTATTTTGTAACTTTATTTGCACGTTGCATATTCCCCGTCTATTAAAATGCATAGTAGATTTAAGTTTTGTTATTATTTGGTTCATAATATTTCTTTTCTTCACTTACACCAGGCAAATGCCAAGATGGTACCTTCAACTTAGCGCCTGGTCCATACCTTGCCGCATTCCCTCACTCCACTATCCCGGGCTAAGCCTTAGATGCCTAAAAGTCATACAAATTTCAAATTTTTCCTATCTATTAGATAACATATGTTAATATGTGTATATCCAGGAGTGTAAAGAGGAGGAATTGGGCGAGCCGTATGTTAAATATTTATATTTATTCCTGGACCTTTGTTCACATAGTTCACGAGAACTGCATCCTGTTCAAGCGATTCTGCGCTGTTTTTGCTGCTTTAATTGCTGAAGGCGAAGGTAGCACACAGCGACAGCAGCACGCGAACAGAACATAGTTTGGGAAGGGATCGAGCAGACAGTCTCTATCCCACCGCAGTCTCAATCCCAGACAGTCTCTATCCTTGCACTGACTGTCTGCAGAGTCTCGTGTACACGCTGAATGAAATAAATACAACGGAAGGGTGGAGGGAGATTTCAGCACTATCGCGTAGTCTGTCAGACGACGCCTTTGTAATCTAGAGTCAAGTCCAGTTAAATGCAACTTAAACTATTAATTAAGCTAGTCCAATCCAACCTAACCTAACCTTTATTCTTTTGAACGATTCGGAGGGAGATGTTTCCAAAGATTAGCCAAAAGTTTAAACACGTGCTTATTTTGCTAATTTTAAAATAATAAAATTTCAATATTAAAGTCTTACAAAAACCAGAGAAAATGTATTATCAATGCTAAACATTGACCTATAGGCCATTAAATAATGTGTGCGTAAATCTTATGTATGTTTACATTTAATGAGTTACTATTGAAGGTTATCTTTCTACGGTTAAGGTAAGGTTTGATTAGGTCAGATACAGTATCCGCAACAGTATCTCAAGGTTATCAGGGTTAACGTATAAGGTTATCGGGCTCTATTATAATTTAGCGTTTACACGGTTCAGTTGATTAAGTTTCATAGCTCCCGTTTTTATTGATAATCAAGGGATTTGGTCAATGAATGTTGCTATGAAACAGGTTAAAAAAATAATGGGGTTAACTATAGTAGTGACGCACCAATTTTTAGAAATTTACATGAGTAGTTGAGATAATTGTGTGATGTCTGAGACTATTAAGGAGGTAAATATTGATGTTGGTAACATTTGAAGTGAATAATGATAAAGTTTTAGTGTGTTTTGAAGATGTTTTAGGACGCACTCCATGTTGTGGCGGAAGGAACTATTTTGCGTAGAGTTACAGTTGTTGTCATGTGGAAGGCGATAAGGCAGTGTTGAAATGGCGTGTCTTTGCGATGATTATGACATTTCTTGCGTTATTGTTATTGAATCGTATGGAAATGACGAGGGAAAATGCATTTTGAAGGTTATATAGCAGAGTATTTATGTAAGTAAAGGAAAAGGCCCCGAAACAATTGTGCACGACTTTCTAATGGAAATTGGGAGAGTTAACACGCCTGTGTGCTGAAGGTAAATGTGAATACGTGTCAAAATATATTTTGTAAAGATACATGACCGCACGTAACTTTACTTAACCTCCACGTTCATATGTTCATTAATTTAAGATAATTTACGAAAAAGGAAAATAAGGAATTATTAATAATAAATGTAAACATATAAAAATACATTTTGTAATGATACATGACCGCACCTAACCTTACCTAACCTCCACGTTCATATGGTCACTAATCTAAGATAATCTACAAAAAGTGCAAGAAAACAATTGCGTAAACCGCTCGCCTCCTATGAACACGTAATGTGTGTGTTTTAAGTGATTTTGGTTTGGTTTTGGTGATTTTAAAATTGGTGCGTCACTACTATAGTAATGCCAAATAATGTTTGAGCGTCGTCTTTGTGATTTCACTTGTAATCAGTGTCTTTTCCAGAAGATTTCATTCGGGGAGCTCACAAAAATTATAAATAATGCATATTGACTCCAGTGTACTAAAATATAAAATAACAATAATGTTGCTTAACAATATGTTTCCTTACTTAACCTCAAAATAACATGAAGAATATTTATTGAATTTGCTAATACGTATTTCAGTATGCGTATGAGTAATACAAGCGTTTAGACTATTTTTCCGGGGGCGTAAAATCCCTCGCGAGGGCAGAGCCCCACCAAAAGCATGCCCGAAAGAAACAGTGCATGTAACATTATCTCATGCATCGTTACCATTTGAAACAGGAGAACAAGTGTAACTTACATGTTGGTGCGAGCTGAACTTGAAACT
>JAGDQP010030886.1:0-22283 GCA_022664845.1 Lepisma saccharinum | reverse complement strand
TATCCTTAATGTTTTTTAAAGTTTGTGGCAATTTATTGTATAGGGCTATACCGAAGTAATGCGGTGATCTTTCGAAAATTTTTGTTCTGTGGGACATTTGTCTAAGATCATTTTTCATTCTTGTGTCGTGTCTATGTATATCAGAGTGTGTAGTGTAGCCATCAAGGTTACTTTTTATCAGCTTTAACACCTCGTATATGTACAAACATGGAACTGTTAGCAAATTTAATTTCTTGAAAATTTGTCTGCAGCTCGCACGTAAATGTGTGTGTGTAATGATTCGAATAACTTTTTTTTGTAGTCTAAAAACTGTCAATAGCCCACTTGAGGATCCCCAAAAGAGAATACCATATTTTGCTCTCGAATAAAATGTACCATAATATAAGGATATCAATGCCTTTTTACTTAGAACAGTTGAGAGAGATCTTATTAAGAAGATATTAGTTGATAGTGTACGACATAAATTTGTTATATGCGTTCTCCAACTTAGTTTGTTGTCAATATATAGCCCTAAAAACTTAGTACTTGAGACACATTCTGTGGTGGTGTTACTTATGGTTAATTTGGGATAAGCTGGGACAGCAGTATACGAAGGAAAGAAAAAAAGACAATTAGTTTTATTGGCATTTAGGATTAAATTATTATGATAGAACCATTTTTCAAGTTTATTGGAAGCAGCATTTATGTTATCTTGCAGTTCTGAAGCATTACTGCCTTTAATTAGGATATTGGTATCATCAGCATACAAGACCATAGTCCCTTGGTCAATATGTGATGGAAGATAATTTATGTATATGAGGAAAAGTAACGGACCCAGAACTGATCCTTGAGGAACACCTAAATTGACAAGGGAGGATTTGGATGATATTTTTTGTTTATGCATGTTGTGATTTGTGTATGTGAGTTCAACATACCGATGTCGATTTTTTAAATACGATGAAAACCATTCATTAGTAGTTCCGCGTATCCCATAGGAAGACAATTTCGATAAAAGTAGTGAATGATTAACACAATCGAAGGCTTTGCTTAAATCACAACACATTGAAAATGGATATGATTTACTGTCAATAGCAGATACTATTTCTTGTATGTAACTTAAGATAGCAGTAGTAGTAGATCTATTTTTTAGAAATCCATGTTGTGAGTTAGAAATAATTTTGTTTTGTTCCAGATGGGATAATAGTCTTTTTTTCATAATACTTTCGATAATTTTGGAAAATTTAGATGAGAGTGATATGGGTCGATAATTTTCACAATTACGTTTATCCCCTTTTTTATGTAGTGGCCTGATTAGTGACCACTTTAAATTTTCTGGAAATTGCCCATGATTAAATGATGCATTAATTAAATCAGACAATGGCGTAGCAATAGCATGTATACATCTCTTTATAACAAACTCAGGTATTTCATCAGGCCGTGCAGAACTACGGTTTTTAAATTTCTTTACGATACCAATTATTTAATAAGGATCTGTGGGTGTAAGAAAGAAGGAATTTGAGACATGTGGTATTGGATGGGGCTCGTCTATAAACATTGGAGCATTTGGCCTTGCATTAAGGAGTTTATCTACAACACTGTTGAAGAAAGAGTTGAATATGTCTGCAATTGCATGTGGGTCATTGCAGATCTGATTATTTTCTGTTTTAAGTTCTATATTTCCTGAAGCTTTATTGTTCATCTTGGTTTCCTGTTTTATCAAGTTCCACGCCATTTTTGTTTTATTATCTGCTTTATTTATCAGGTTGTCATAATAGGAACTTTTTGCTTGCTTTATGACCTTTCTATAAATCTTCTTGTAATTTTTAAAATACTCAATAAATTTTATGTCAGTAGTTTGAATGTTGTTAGAATTATGTAGAATTATGTTAATGTAGTAGGTAGAATTATGTTAATGAACTGACAATTTATTTACACACCATCTCTTTTTCACTCTCTCTAAAACGCACAAACAAATACATACGCACAAGCACAAGCGTGATAAGATTCCGTATCAGTTAAGTTGAAAGAGGAATACCTGGCAGCAGACCGGAAGTTGGCAAAATAATTTACTACTAAAACAAACTTTCGTTGAAATTACTCTAATTATTATTAATTATGCAACCATATATCTTATTAGATGGCTACTCCAAGTAAATATGTATGAGATATCGAACAGGGACAATTGATTGGTGGTTACTTGCTGGGAAGTATTCCTATTTATGTCTATTTTAGAGAATTTCTGGTAAACCTACTTATAGTTTAGTGAATCCCTTGTGTTACAAGTGGATTCTTTTTATTAGTGGATTTTTTACAATTTTGAATTGAACTTCTAACCAATTTGGATAGAACGGGCCTCAAATCTTTGACAGTTTCTCATTTAGAATAAAATGCAGCATCAATTACTTTTAATGGTATTGGAAATATCCAGCTCCCCAGTTTAGTTCTCCAAGGTACCGGCAGCCAATAGCGTCGAAACGAAGTATTTGTTCATCCTCGATTGTTTATGCTTGTTTTATGCCAGTAGTCTGGTGATGAGTTTGTGGGTTATATATACGTGTGCATGTGTTTGTATGTGTGTGTTTCAATACATAAATAAGTTAAAAGTTATATAAAGGTAAAGAGATGAACAAAAAACACTTTGGTTGTTGTTCATTTGCAGAAACACAATTTATGTATACGATTATGTATACCCTATGGTTGGAAAGTATTATATGCCTTCTTGCGTATTCTGCACTTGGAATAATGCACATTTGCTGAAAGAACATCATTTGAACAATTGTCTTGATGTGTGTACGTGGTAGGATTACGCAATTGAAAATTAAAAATAAAAAGTTTCTTACCAAACATAATAAAATTGAATAAAGGGCTGATTTATAAATACAATTAGTCTTTAAATAAAAGAACATTGTGTCATCAAACGGATTCGTGACGTAGGATAATAGAAGATTATGTTATTAATTTCCTTTTATCTCCTACCAAACAATTAATTCTAGAAACGCTTCAAACAAAGTATCTGACCAATGCTACACATAATGTATGGTTCGCAGAGAGAATAATAAGCATTATCTATTTTCAATGCGAAGTTTGCTAATTTTGATAAAAACAGTTAAGGCTTACAGCTCCTGAAAATGTATAGGCACATATTTTTGGCATCGGAATATTTGTGAGGTAACGTGCACATCTGTTTCGATTCCAGCAAGTGTGAAACCTGAACGGTTTATTGTACATACTGCATTTTCTTGAAGTAAGCAATAAACGGTATACCGTAAGTTAAAATTTATTGCAGATTTCAATGTCGTTGACACAAATTTATTACAAAATTAAAAAAAAATAGAATATTAGCCAAATATTAATAGGCCAATCACTGACTTCTTGGTCTCACATGAATACAAAGCAGAAACGAATTTGAACGATTGATAACTAACCTTGAAATTCTTCTAACAGTCTATGAAGAAAAAATCTTAATGACAGATGAGAGAAACTTATACAAATATATTTTTAAATTATCTACTATCCAAAACTCTCGTAGAAGTAGAAAGCAAACTTTAAGTAGGCTTTATGAAGCATGAACGGAATTAATAACATTTACAATTACCTACCAGGAAAGAAGATTTTAGACTCTCCAAATGCTCTTCAGAATATGCAAAAGGTTTTTGAACCAAACCGCTGTTTTTGCATACACGTTTTCAACTATGATTTTAAGTGCGATAAGACGGGTACAAGTACTTAAGAAAGTTGTACCATCAGCATAGAATATAGAGTAAGTCGATATTGAAAAAGTCAGGTCATAAATCATCACAACAAATAGAAATGTTCCAAGTACTGAGCCTTGCGATACACCAGATTTATCATTATTTACAAAAAAACAATTTACTTATGGTTTTCTAAATACGCTAAAGCTTGTACTACGGATACAATATTACGTCAACTTGTTTAAAAGAATTGTGTGTTCAACACAATCGATGGCTCTACTTATATTACAGAAAGTGGCCTGAGCAAAATCTCTTCTTCCGAAAGCTTTAAGAACCTTCTTTATTAATAAACCTGCGGCTTCAGTAGTTGATCTACCTTTTAAAAAACAAACTATGAATCACTAATAACGTTGAGCTCAGCAAGATAGCCATACGTCTGCTTTAGCATAAACATTTCTATATTTTTGCATAAAATTGGTACCTAGGGATCTTCGACAAATGAAAACTCCCTTGCTCTTTCCAACGAGAAATTGTATGAAGAACGAAATTCGTTACTGCGGCGATCTACTTTCGAGTTCCATAAGGGTTAGGATAAATAAGTAATGCTCCAGAAACAGTGGAGTGATAGCAAGTGTCATTGATTACTATGCAATGTGTACGTATTACAATACAACATTTTCGTTGAAATAAATTTCAAATATCTTATCTGTACACCTTAAAATAAATCCCTCTCCCTTAATTTTCTTTTGAGGCTTGCACTTCAACTCTTTACCTAGGCCCGCCACATTTCATGGATGAAACCCCTAGCCGATTTATCATTTTGATTTTTATCAAAACTTTATCATTACACTTCAAACCATTTATTTTGTTTCTTTTGTCGTGGTAATTATTCAATGTAAAATCTTGCCGAATGTGGGGAGTTGGTAAAATAAATAAATGAACAAAAAGAAGTATTGTCTCACGGGTTTTCAGATTTCAAGAAGCATTCAAGTTAAACGTATGCTGAATTTGTAAGAACTTTATGTCTGAAGGTAGTTATTTAATGCTAATTTCATGTGAAGTTATAATTTGTCTTTGTTTTTATTCATTCACGAACGTCGACATGATTCAATTTAGTGATAATGAGAATCAATAGTTATTTGAGCCGGAATAACGTAACAATGGATCAATCAGGGGGTTGTGATAGAATTCCTAATATTGATGCCAGCTGAGTACCCAGTTCAGAGGTCAATGCTGATCCTTTTAGTATACATAATTCTCAGTTTGGAGGATATGTCGGAAGGTCAGATATGTCGTTTACTCATCCGGTAAGAAGTCGGATTTATCTACACAATTTACAGTCGAATAACTTGAATCAGAATAATGATGATTTTAGTAGTCATTTTGTTATGGGCGAATATGGAACTCGTTATCCGGATTTAAGATCCAATAGAATACTTCGTTGAAGGTTTTCTAATGTTACGAGTGCAGATCGATCTCAAAACAATTTACCATATCGTTATGCTAATTTCCGATATCGAATATTCGTGTTGACGAAGTTAGGCCGTCCATGAGAGGAGAATTTATAACCTGGATTTGTCAACCAAGATGTTGTAGGAACTGATTTTAGAAGTCGTGACTATTTTCAGAATGGTTTATTAGTATCTATTAAGCCAATGAATATATAAGGGCCTTTGATGTTCATTTACGTCATTCATTTACGTTATTGCGAACGCTTCGCTGGATGGATTAATGTCAATCATGCATTTGAGAATGCAACTCGAATACTACGAGAAAGGTTAATTAAATATTTTTTGTTTAAATTGAGAAAATGGTCGACAAATTTTGGAAATGTTATTGATGGAGGAAATTGTTAAATTTCCTGGATTTTCGGTTAGGTTGATACTGTGTAATTTTTTTAGTAGCATCAAGGGGGAATTATTTCAATATATTTTGTTCTATTACAGTAAAAGTTAACATGACAGGAATGCAAGAAGTTAATTAAAATCGATTCACTACCACTATTTAGACCCAGGATCTCACAGGTAAACGAATATTTCGAAAAATAGGGTTCAAAGAAAATGTGTACAATTTTATCGATTCAATTAGTTTGAGCACTTCAGTCCTTGGTTTTGTTGAATGTGAAGCTCGTTTGGTTGAAATAAATTCAAATTGTATGAATCCCTAACATATTTTCAATTGTTCTTAGGGGTGTTATCCAGTGTCAGTGCTTGAAATGAATGAAATAGCGCCGTAAGTCTTTAGAACGATATAAAAGAGGCAACGCTGATTATTTCCAGTCGGAAAAAAGACTTGGTTAAGAAAAGATTTTTGAAACCAAGGCAAGGTTTGTTTGCCAATGTAAATAGAGATTTATAAGTAGATAAAAATAAAGGATCAAATCAAAAACCCAGTTCTAAATTAGCAACTGATAAATGTGTGGAGATGAAACAAAAGTTTAGTTCCGAAAATTGTAAAGGAGTCACAAACCAACGGAGACTTAACAAAGGTTGTGAATCTGAGATCGATTCAAAGATATTAGTGATCCCTTTATATCTGGAAAATCAGACTGCTGTTTTCGTTTACGGAAGGATAAACGGAGTGAGATTTGAATTAACTCCGGATGTACTTTTAATATCATTTCTAGGAAGTTTGTTGATGCTAATGAAATATTTCAAGTCAAATCTGAATGCGAACCCGTGGTCATTAAGTCTGCATTTGGGGAGTTAGCTCAAATGTGATAATGAGACTGAAAGTTTCTATCGCTGGAGAAGTTGCATTAGTGGATTTTCGAGTCGTCGAAAGTTTACCTTGTGTTGGGGTATTAGTGGTATCTTACTTGTCCGAAATGGAGAGGTTTCTGGACATCAAAAATGAATTGTTGTTTCTTTGTGATAGGAAGGAAAGAATTTCCTTAAAATGGTCGGATGAAGTTAGGATGAGTTTCACATTTAAATACTTAGTCAAATCAAATTTTGGGAATTGTGTTGTGATATTTCGTGTGTTGCAAAATAGAACTACAAAAAAATTTGCTAGGTTACAATTTTGATAAACTAAATTGTGTATAACGAATAGAGAAATCAAAAAGTGATTGGATACAAGATACTATGAGCCCGAAATTTCTAGATTTTGAAGAAATAAAAAAACTATTGAATCCAAATTGGAGTGCAGAACGGATCTCTTTTCGAATGAGGAGTTTGCTGCAGAATAGCCTTTGATTTATACGATGCTTTTGGTTACAGCTTCGAGTAGAGATCCCAGAAATAATACGTTTTATTTATGTTTTATATTGAATATGTATTTGTTTTATATGTTTTTGTTGGCTCCAAGTGCATTTTGCATTACGTTTTCTTGAAAAAGAAAATTGTTTATTTTGATTTGTGAAAACACAATTATTTTCAATTATTGATGAGAGATGAAGAAGATGTGAATTAAACTATTAAATTACTATTGATAACTAACTTGATTTTTGTGAATAAACTTTTTGTATACTTTTTTCAGTTTTCTTAAGCAAACGCTAAAGAAATAATTGTTTAATCAGTTTTTGTAGTTGAGATTATAACTCTTTGATTTTTTTGTAATAAATTCATTTTAATTGAAAATAATATTAAATTGCTAAATTTAATGGTAATCAAGAGTGTTGATGTTTGAAATTAATTTGTTTTTTGTTGAATGCTAATATCTGTCTTATGTTTTACAGTTATTAGTTTGGGATTGGATAGGTTGCGGATATTTTCGTAATTTTCAGTATTGTACGCGGGCCAATTTATGTATCTTTGGAAGCCGAAGATTCTTATATACATATATAAGAATTTTTTTTCTTGACCGAGGGAGTTAGTTGTAATGGTCTTCCTGACATCAAATACATTTTTTCTGTAAATAAATAGGAAGGTAGAAATGTTAGTTGATATTAATTTGATTCGGAAGATAAAATTAAATGTGTGAAAAAAAATGTATCACTAGATTTGGACTGAATTATCTTGTAAATTTATGAGATAAATTATTTGGACGTGCATTGCATAGGCTTTGCATTGACATCCATTTTATGGACATGCATTGAACTTTCAAAGACAGGTTCTGAGAGACATCCATTGGAAATCCACATTATCCTACACATGGACGTTCCACTCATGTCCACACTGTCCAACACAGCGACATCCAGTTTCTGTACATCTTCGATGTCCACAATGTGTATTTTCGACACATCCGTTTTCTGGCCATCCTGTTGACATCCATAATATTGGTCTACTGGAATGTTGTTTCTGGACATTGGACATTATGTACATTTATTGAATGTTCAGAAATTATTCTTCCGAAGTTCCTTTTTACATGTCCAGTGTACGCATGGACATAGAACAGACGTATGACTACATGAC
Source organism: Lepisma saccharinum (assembly GCA_022664845.1). NCBI lineage: Eukaryota > Metazoa > Arthropoda > Insecta > Zygentoma > Lepismatidae > Lepisma > Lepisma saccharinum. The sequence goes on along the minus strand of JAGDQP010030886.1, from coordinate 14,257 downwards.
ATGCTGTCAGTGCTGTCAGTGTTTGGGCACTAGATACCATTAATTTAGTTCTAGAAAATAACTTCAAAATATCCTCAACTAACGAAAATCCTTTGACTGGAATGATTTTCTTGAGAACCTGAGCACTGTAATCAGAGCAGGTGTGAAGTTAGCCACACTATATGTACACACTAAAGTACGCAAAATTCCAGATGAGCTCTTTCTATGTTTTCTGTGTTTTTGAGAGTTCCAAAGTTGATTTTTTCTATTTGTGAGGGAATTTTTTGAATGATTTTGAAAGTCGTTGCGGGAACATATATAAAAAAGCGTCGGCCGAAAAATGTTTTTTTAAAGAATAGAAAGAAAACGGAAAGGAATATGAGAAGTTAGACAATTCTTAGTATTTGGTGTTTGGTTTGGGTTGAAATGGATCTGTTGTTGTTCTGACGCATTTTTTTAAAATTATATAAACAAAACGGTTACGTACGTGTTATTGGTTTAGTGGCTCTGGCAACAATGAACCTTATATACATAGAATATTTTATATCTAAAAGTAGAAGAAATATACGTTGTATGTACTCCTGCATATATTTGTACTCCTCCATATGAACGAATACATATATTTGTTACAATTAAGTTAGGTTTTTATTCAGTACAGAGCAATAAGCATGTTCGAACTTAATGTAACCAAAACCACTGAAAAAACATTATATTGTGCAGGAAAACCAGTAACTAAAATAACTGTTATATACACAAGGTAATTTAATTGCATTAAGCTTGTTCCAACAAAAATAGACCATTAGGTGTTTCTAAAATACTTGTTCGTAAACATGTAGAAAACATACTAAAGTAAATCCATGCAACTAACAGATTAAGAAGTCCGATTTACTTTGGAGCGTAAGTACGAACTCAACTAAGCGCATGAAGGTAAAACAGAACTTAAATATAATAAACCATCACCAAGAGAAGAAACGTATAGAAGCCTTATTGTAGTATTTTTTTAGGCACTGGAACGATTTATAAATTCATTGAAAACATATTATTATTTCCATGGAGCCTGATGGGATTGTAAAACCACTATTTTTAATTCAATTGTAGCAGAATAACTAACATTAAGAAAACGTCCTGCTATGCATTATCCACTTTATATTTAAGCTAAAGAAACCTATGCACAATGTGTCGTTTCAACTCAGTATTTTCAGTCTATTTATATTCGCAAAATTCAGATTGCAAGGATCTTGCCACTGTATATATTCTCAGGTAACTTTTTAAAACATGATTTCGAATTCATTCATATTTACATGTTTTACACTCAAAAATAATTTCTCCTGAACGTATTAGTATGGACCTTTTCATGCAACTCCATTGAGTACACATATATTCACATGTTCAACATTAGAAAGGCCTCTCGTTTGTATGTGTTAACAAGTGTGTTTTCATGGCAACTGCGACGCTTACTTCCATTACAATATATTATCAGTTCTGTAATAATCGCAACCAACTTGCTCTTTTTTGATGGAGCTACTATATTGTAATTACTTTATTGCCCCTTTCATACTTGATTAAGTAAAATTTAACCTGATGTCATTAAAATGGAGAAGACCCTAAGTGATTATGTAGACTTCTGAGAACGAGATCTATATTTTTTTGTTCCCGTGAGGTGCTAAGCATTCCTTTGAATTTAACACTACCATTTTTTTTTATCTAACTAGCACACATACAGAAAGCGCGAATGGATAATATTATATTTTCGGGCCAAAAATGTGAAACTACAGTAAGTATGTAAAATTTCCAAGGTGGTTGATGAGTTGAAATGCAAAATGTAACTAAATATGGAGGTATGGAACTGCGAATAAGAACGAATATTACTTCGGATTATTTACCCGTTTGTCTTGAGGCAGACCATATGGTGTTAGTGTTAAAGGTGTTATGTGGAAAAATCTAAGTTGACTTTGTCTAACCAGCCATATCAGCTTCGAAATTGAATTTAGGGCCTTTAGGCAACGTTTGCTCAGGCCTGATGGATGAATTGGCGGAACGAAGAAATTTGGAGGAAATGGGACAAGCCTAGGAGAAATCACGAAAATAGTGTTCGTCCACCTGAAAACCCCCACGACATGAGCAGGAATTGAACCGACGACCCAAGCTTAGCGTTCTCGACAATTTGTCCTTAATGTATGCAGCAAAATCCTTTTCACTCATAGCACGAAGTGAGCTATCACTAACCCTCCGAACGCCATCATATTTCTGTGCCGAATAACTCGAGTACGCGTTCAAAGAAATAACAGCCTTTTCTAACACTCTCTACATTTCACTAGGTGTTTATAGAAGTGTCTGTGTGAATTACCAGTATTCACAAGGGAATAAGGTATCAAGAATGAACATATGGTTCAATATTTAACAGCAGCTGGAGTCTCAAAGGTAAATTTTGTCAAGCAAGACTGCTAATCACAGGACTTACCGGGTGTTCGAAAATGAGCAAGACTATTCTTTGAAGTATTACTGAAGATAGTTCCGATACGTACCTTACGATATTCAATTCAAACTGACGCATGCATAAAAGAAAACAATATATACCATTGGAAAGTACAATACTATTGCCACAATGATTACTAATTAAATATAGAACATCCAAGCATTGTTCTTAGTAGACCTACTTCAACGATACCTTTACAATTTATGCAGTTTTGCAGAACTAATTTATTGAATCATTGGACGGTACGTGTAGAACGTTGGTATGTACATTGCATACAATTTGTACAGTTGTTTCGCATGTAAACAATTGCTTTCAGCACATTCAACTGTCTTCCAGTGACATCATACTATGCTGCCAATTGATTGTTTAAGTCAGCACAAAAATAGGAAGAGTTTAAAAAATGTTAGGTAAAAATATTAACATTCGAACTCACACCATTACTTTTATTTACTGTTACACTGTGTTAGGTAAAATGTTACCAAGTGATCTGTGCATTAGATACATTTAAATTCACCTTTCATACCCAAAATTCCAATCATTTCCATTTGCTATCACGTGTCTCTACAGATTATATTTTCAAATATATTTGTTTCACACTCAAAGCACCTCTCGTCTGTATGCGTTGACGTCTCTTGAGGACACTCTTTTCAGTAGTTTTAAAAATACACATTTCACATTAGAACGGCCTCTTTCCAGTGTTTAAATGTGTCTTTTCAGGTTACCCTTTCGAGTAGATTTAAATTCACACGTTTCACATTGCAAAGGACTCTCGTTCATATGTATTGACATGTCTCTTCATATGACTCTTTCGAGTAAATTTATTTTCACATGTATCGCATTGGAAATATCTTTCACCTGTATGTTTTAACATGTGTTTCTTTAGATTACTTTTTTTTAGTAAATTTATACCCACACAATTCACATTCAAAAGGCCTCTCGTCTGTATGTATTAACATGTGCCTTTTCAGATGACTGTTTAGAGTGAATTTATGACCACACTTTTCACATTGAAAAGGCCTCTCGTCTCTATGTGTTAAAATGTGTTGTCTCAGATTACTTTTTACAGTAAACTTGAACTGACACCACACTGAAAAGGCCTCTCATAAGTATGTGTTAACATGTGTTTTTTCAGGCTACTCTTTTGAGTACATTTATATTCACACTTTTGGCAATGAAAAGGCCTCTCGTTTATATGTGTTAAAATGTGTTGTTTCAGACTACTTTTTACAGTAGACTTGAACCCGCACATTTCACACTGAAAACGCCTCTCGTCTGTATGTGTTAACATGTGTTGTTTCAAATTACTCTTTACACTAGACTTATAATCACACGTTTCACATTGAAAACGCTTGTTGTCTGCATCAGTTCTTCTTTGCCTTTTCATTTTTCTGTCACCGCTACAGTCATATCTGCAGATTCTAGAGAACAATTGCATCTCCTCTGCATGTATTCCCATGTGCCTTTCGATGTCATCGATTAAAACACTTCTATATCCGCATATCTCACATTGCAATTGGTCCACGATTTGATTTACTCGTCCGTGTTCTTTTAGCTGAAATTGGAATAAACATTTATTTGATAAATATTGCATTTTTAAAAATCTGAAAAATAAATAAATAGATTTTTGCACACATGGTTAATGCCAGGCCTTCTCTTAATGGTGGAAGGCGCACGTGGGGTAAATGTGACTAAGAAGTTAATTTTTTACAACACAACAACAGCTTGCGTTAGTTTCCCGCGGCTCACTGGAGCTTCCTAACTTGGACCGTTCTTCAATAGCATATTCAGTTGCTTTCGTTATCTTGTTCTAAAACAGCGAAATAATTTTCTGTTGGGATCATAATTACCACAAGCGAGGATTTGTGCTACCCTTCTGTGCTAGGCGTTTTATTATTTTCTCCTACATTTATTTGTTGTTTGTGAAAGTCAAAAAAATAGTTACAACAGTTATAGTGTTTGATTGTCAGAACCTCTTGCGTGCATGTAGTACGAAACATAACATATCCGAATTCAGAACTTGGTCCCATCCGTTTTGAGGTAACAAATGAAGATTAATTAGGCTTCAGTAGTTAAGAAACTGAAGGTCTTTTGGAAGTTTACAGTGGAGCAATACTGAAAAGAGTAGACACAGTCAATCCTGAAAATATACTACAACAAAACGGTTTAAAGATTTCTTTACCACCAAAGTGGAGAAATATTGGGGTAAATTTTGTGTCAGGCAAGCAATTAGCTTTCTTCTTTGCAGGAGTAATCAGTATTCGGCTTAAGAAGAAATGTTATGACACCTACAGATAATTTGGTATTCCTTTGGCTGAACAATTGAAAAAAATATTCAGTAGACGAACTGGAATTTACTATTGTGGAAGCAACATGTGAATGTGAAGATTGTAATAACTCTTTCCTTTCAAGTCGATTGCTGTACTTACCAAAAAATTTTAAAATATAATATTAGAACTTAGATTTCTGCCTCATAAATTATAAACTCATACAAACAGTAAGATATTAAAATCTGTTGATATTGACGTTAAAATTAAATGGTACAGAAATTGAATTGCGGTTATATTGACAAAACGCGGAGCTTGCAGCGGCAAGTATTCAGGAGAGGGTTGGAGAGTTAATTGAATTTAAATTTTCTATACCGGTTCATAGCTAAGGCACATAGTTGTATCACTCACTGTAGACATTGTTTTATGGTACTCTAGGATTCATGAAATCGTCTATTTTAGACATATTTTGCTCAGGCATTTTTTTCAACAAAGAATTAGACTGTCAAACGCTCTAAATGAACTATGTCTATTAAAATAACGCAAGGTTAAGGAGAATTGATTTCCCTTAGCGATTTTCTAGTTTAATATTACTATAATTACCTGTATTCTTCTTGTAGGTATATGAAGAATTTGCAACTTTGCTTTATCAGTCTGATGAGAGAGAACAAAAGAATGTTTTCGATGCATAGGTAGAGTATAATGGAACGTTTTCTCATTAAATAAACATTATTACCGTTATAGTTAAATAAAATGCCACAATTCAAGAGAAATATATTCTTATTCCATTTCCACAAAAGATGGGTTATCAAAAAGAAAATGAGATCAGAAGAATATAATGTCTTGCTACAATCAATTAAGCTACAAAAAGCGAAACCGTTCTATTAACAAACAGGAAAATGTTTGCGAAAACGAGGCGCAATAGAGATTAACAAAACTGTTACGGAAAATTGATACCAACGTGAAAAGTGACATTGCATTTTACGCAATAACAATACTCCTCAGAAAACATAAATTTTGGTCCTATCCTTCATGTAAAACGTTAAATATTCCCACAGTGCAAGGTAGCTATAATTGAAGTTTCAAAAATTTTGGCACTTTTCAATAGTGATTTCGAAAGCAATTATCTTTCGGCTTTTTTCTGGAATTCCGACCACTGGAAAAACACACAAGTATCACAAGCGTTTAGATTTTAGTTGTAGTCATTCATATGGCATGGAGAATTTATTCGGCAGAGAATAAGTATTACCAATTCGCTTCCGCGTAGGGTGATATTTGCTCATTATTTCGAAGTCCATCATACTGGAAATTACAAATTGATCATGCGACTCCCATCTTTGTCCTCTTTATGATTCTGTATACCAAGAATTTCAACCAAAGGAATGGAAATTATCAGTTAAACGGTATCAGAAACAGACGGTTAAAGAAGGACCTGAGCAACACTCGTAACTTTGTGAGAGCAGTCTTAGTAATACAATCTGATATTGAAAAGGTTTGCATTAGCGTTTTAACTGCCGTTAACACTAGAGTTCGTTCGTAGTATCGCCTCAATATGTGATGGCTCTCAATGACAGTTTACTGCTAGGACAAGACTTCTTGGCAACGTTTAAAGCGAAATAAACGCGAAGTTTGTACGCAACAGGAGAAAAACTAAACACGACAAAGTTTGAAATATTTCCGGAAGGAAATAAAGTTGCCCAGGTATCGACGCCGAACGGAGGTTAAATTGATCCACGTGTGAAAATGCTGAGGCAGAGATTATAGCTTGTACCTGCACGCCCAATGTGGCAATGGTTGAGAATTGCGACGTTTATTGATATCGATGTACATCACACTGCACAGGAAGAGGCATGTGCAAAGGGCAAATTCGAAGCAGATGCTTTCCGCAGAAGTGACTAATAAAATATTCGTTTCATGAATGAAATGCACAGTTACATGAGACAATGAACAGTAGTTGGTGAATTTTGAGGTTTGTCAAGTCGACGGTTAGTCGAGCGCCTAAAAATGTGCATTAGCATAGTGCCTGAAACAATATTGTTATACTATTGAACAAACTATAAAGTTTCGTTGTTCCTAATATGTACTGCACTAATTTTATCAGCTCGTAACGCTAATTTACATACTTATTGGTCTTCATCAATCAAATACTCCTTCAAACACAAATTGAGAATGATTAATACAAAAATAATGAAATAGGATACCGCTCTAGCACACAATACATACATACGTTATATTTTCCTTTCAATTATAAATTGCTTTCGCCTTTCATGTTATTGCTGTTAAAAAGGAGGCAAAACGGGTGTGACTGAATGTTCATTCGCTAAGTGCTAAGTCAATGAAGGAGTCATTTGTGAAATTGTAATAGTTGTGTAATATTTTAAGTTGTTTATTGGTGAAGTTTATTTTGTCTGAATATGTCCTAGCGTAACATACATCACTACTAATATCTGACTGATAATCTACTTAACAATACAATATCTAATTAACAATACAATATCGGACAGTTTAGGTGTAACTCCGGCAGGTACACATTTATTTCTATTGAATCCATTTCAGTATTGGAGAGTTGAACTGCTACAAATGCTAGAGCAAAGTCTAACCAGAAATGGAGTCGTTGGTTGGAGACAAACGCGTCTTAACAGGAAAAGTCAGTAGGTCAAGGGTCGCACGGAATGCACTGTCATTGTGGGTGATTTAATTTTGAGTAAGGGAATTAGCGGAATCTGAAAGAAATATTATCTATATTGTCGCCCATACCCTTCCATTAGAAACTATTTGCCAAGGTGGTAGATATCCTGGATCTAAAACTGAAAAGATGACGATATTGCCCGCATCAGTTTAATGGAGGACGATTACAGAGAATTATTACAAATACTGCAATTTCACAAAACACATTGAACGAAAGCAGAATTAAAGAGTTCGGAAGTTAGGAAATTTTAAGCAACCTCTGTGTATAAAGATTTGCATTATGTGCATATTTTCTTATAATAACGAAATGTTTTTGTTGGATCAAAAGTCCATATTGTGAGATTGTGTAACAAAATCGGATTGGTGATTGTGTAACCGAGGACGCGTTAGAATTTGTTTCATAACTATTCATGTTTGAAGGATGTCCGATAAGGATGTCTGAGCGTAAGCTTATATTTTTATGTGTTTACCTTAAGTGTAGACGCAATTACATTAGTCAGGACGCAACTACATTAGTCACCACGCACTTAATCTTGTAAAAGTCCATCCCTGCATCCAAAATTTCTGTACGGAGACTGCGAGCAGCTTGAGTGGCATATCAGGAGATAAGGTTTGAAGATGGCGAGATTCTATATCTCTGTCTTCGACTCTGAAATATACTTGAATCCTTAGTTTTGTTCTACATATAAGTATTAACATAGGATATTTTAAAATAAAAATGAATGTAGTGGTATAGATTGTTGTCAATATCTTTGTGAAAATCTCAACTTCGTACTACGTAAGGATTATATGTACATGAGCGGGTGTTGATATGAGTATTACTGTATTTCTCTATCTTTGAGTAAAATGTAGATAAATGCTAGTAACACAATTTAAAAAAACATGTACATTTGAACAAGAACACTGAAGTGTATTGCGAGTTCTTCTATTGAAAGGCGAAGGGAGGCATTTGCAGATACATCATCCTCCGCCACGTTCTTAATGCGCGATTTCGTCTAGTAAATATCAAGTGACTTTTTCGCTCTAATGTTTCTGGGTGCTGCAAATTTATAGAGACGGAGATACATTACGGGACTATACAGATATTATTGCCTTAATATTAAATTCGGCCGCGAATATTCCCATCTGAGACACTTCGTTTAGTCTACAGATCTCATTTCATAACCGGCCACATACTGAATCAGGAGTGACTTTGTAAAGCCGTGTTCAATATAGTGTCATTCCACAGCCTCAATTATTAATATTAAAAAAAATATTTGTAAACTTTATTCGGGAAGTTATAACACTTCTGTATATGCCACTACAAGAACTGAATAAAACAATATTTATAGTTGATATTATGCATATATGATGTTCATTTTAAACGAGTAAATTATTTGTCTTCATCCTAAAGCCCCCAAAAATATAAATAAATTAGTAAATGATTGTAGTATTACTGTTTCATTTCTTCAAATGGTTCAAACGGCACATGAAGAAATTATTAAATGAAAGTTTCGAAAAAGATATACAAATATATTTACCATCTCTGTACTATCGAAAAACCTGGTAGAAGCTGAGAGTGAAGTGCATTTATATTTAGCATGAACGGAATAAATAAAATTTCAAGTTACTTACCTGCAAACAATTCAGGTTTTCGAAAGGTTCTGCAGAAAATGATAATACACTTTCTGATTCCTGCTGCTCAGTTGATTCTATGTTTTCCTCTGAGCACTCGCTTCTAGCTTCACGTTCACTGGCACCGACTAAAGATTTCTCAGTCGATAAAACTGTTCCGGCGCCCGGTAACGTTTCTACATTATTCTCGGTCTTTGCACCTGTTGAGATGTATAACTGAAAATTTTAAAGTAGTTAAAAATAAATAGATTGTATTCTTAGAATACGCATCAGATAATAACCACATGGTGCAATCTGGCACTCAAGTTACTGACTTCAAGCACCGGTAGTGCATATAAGATTAAGGACACTGCCTAAAAATTCCAATTAGGTTTTGTCACACTTTATATTATTTTATTTAATTACATATCGTTCCAATAATTTAAATGTATTATCGCGCTCATAGCTACAGTTAATGATTACCCCAAAATAAAACTACTTTGCAAAAATATGCGAATATTCCACTAACAGTGTGTAGTTAACTTCATAAATACACTTGGCTATCCGATACTACTTACAATCATAATGCACTTTGTAATTATTACGCTATAACGTTCAATGTGATAGAATGACCTTAAGGAACCGATAATACATATTAACACATTATATACAGTATTTATTAATAGATCTTTATCACACATACACACACACACACTCACACATGAGACAAGATTCCGTATCTATTACATTGAAACACATCATAACCACCAGCCGACCGAGATTTGACAGTGTATGTTAGTAATTAAACAAACAATGTTTCAAATCAGTGTGCGAATTGGGTTATGTCCCCAGGGGGATAAAGTACTTGATATTGTATACTTTTATCTTAACTTACTGGAATATCATTAACAAAACTGCTGATGAATGATAATTTGGGGTATAAGATTCTAACTTGTCCTTGAAGAATACAAAAATACAAATTTCGGTGCTCAACTTCACGCTATTCCATGCAGATGGAAAATTTGAGTTTCTTCCGAGATTCGCCAATGTGTGATTTACTGTAATATTACCTTAGAGACTGTTTTCATTCTCTCTTCAATGGATAATTATTTAGTCACAGTGATCCCTTTGCTAAAAGACTGGCAACAGCTCAATATCATCCGATTATAAATTATTAAATATAATATACACTAGAATTTTTACGTAAACAGGAGTCTTGAAAATAGTAAGTGGTCTTCCGTATGTCCAAAATACGCCAAGTCAACGATTAATATAATATACAGGACCATTTTCAACGAAAACTTATACCTCTATGGAAGTTACGTATTGCTTGACTAAATGCCAGGCAGATGTTGAAGGGTTTTCTTCTTTGTAACGCAAGACACTGGCTCCTCACTCCGAATAATGCATTGTCATGAACAGATAACACTTTCCTGCCATACTATTCTCGCTGGCGAGACATTAATTTCAGAACTGTTAAGAAATGCAGAAGTACATATGAATGAATCTATTCTCAACTTTCACTGCTTTTAGCGATTAAGAGGTAAAAATGAATACAAAGTTCATAAAATAACTATCAGTGTTCCTACAGGTTTTGTCCTCCAGAAATCTATTGTAATTCTCATAAAAAGAATGTGAGTATTGTATTAGCTTTTGCAAACAAAAAAGTACAAATATTATGAATCGAAAATAATTTCGTCCATACAACACGACAAATAATTTATTTTCAAAAACAAGACAAAAAATAACCACTCTTTAAAAAAAATGGGTCTCAATTTCGCCCACTGGCTGTTCACATAAAGATCAATAATATCTGAAAGATTTAAAAAGTCTGCTTACAACATCAAGCGCAATAAAATGAACAATTCTACCTGTAACCATGCTTCAAAGTATGAGTGTCACTTTTGTAAACCACTAAAGCTGCAATTAGAAAACTCTGATCAATTAAAAGTTCAAAACACGAAACTGGATATGTATATTTTAATTTTAAACCGCTCTCTACTTATTGCAGCCAAATATCTCAGGGGAAAAGTCGATATTTTGCTTCTTTACCAAAACAGTTTTCATGGAACCAAATGTGACATATTCTACATGCAACCCACTTATCGACCTTGTTTTCTGGAAAGTAGAGTTCTTTAATTATGGGACACTCTGTGTCGTAATAAGCGATAGATTTGGTGTTTGTCGATGTATAACTACAGTGATGATCTTTGACATCTCCGCTCGATGAATGAAGTCCTTTAGCTTTGCTTCTACGAAGGTACTTATTCGTAACTTTCCAAATTTCTCTTGTACTGTTTGATGTGATAATATAATCAACAAATAGGAAATACAGTGCGCGATTTAACCAGAATTGAAGTTTGTTACCTGCTCTTCTAAACTAATTCACTTTCTTCAAGTTCTGCAATGCATCGTGTTAAATTTGGGGATTGGAAATCTGCACCCATGAGGTGGGTGAAATTAGAACTCTCTTTACACTGTAAAACGTGGTTCTCCCCACACCAAGGTAAAGCTATTTCCCGACAAACATATTAATGTCTATCAAAGCTCAATTATCATTCACTAAGCTTGCTTATAGTTAATACTATAAAGATTACAGCTGATGAAGCTCTTAAACAACGTGGGCATAACTGCAAAACTCCAACACAGAGAAAAACAACAAAGGACCATGAGAAAACACACCTTTTAAATCTTCAGAAATTACTATTCGCGTTACTTCGGACGTGACAAACAACTTCAATAATTTCAAACTCATATTAACTTAGAAACTTGTATGGGTGAAGTGACGCTGCTACGCGAAATTTGATTAATTTCCTCTCTTATGTCATCAACTATTACTGTGGGCAGTGATTTTGTCTTGTAACATTTTGGAAGCACTAGATGTAATACCAGTAATAAAAGCATTGTTGACACAACGTAATTTTTCTTTAGACATGTATGTTTGGATTGTTTTGATAAGTAGACCAGTCTCATTGTAACTTTGTGGAAAGATATAACGTATTAGAGGGGGAAATGTCATCCCCCTGGGGTAGTGAATTCTAGTTAGCAGTCAGGAAAAAATACATTCCAAAAGGGATTATATTGCCCAAACTTTGGGCGTAATTCGACCCTTGATTCAATGAGTGCATTTTTTTACTGCTGTTTATTATCTAACCATCCATTATATAAAAATACACGTAGTTACGAAACACACATTTGTTCAAGATGCATTCCTATGTTTGCGCCTCTTTAAACACATTTTTATTAGATCAATTCTTGGAATCCTATACTCTTTGGGGAATCCCTTGTCTCAGTACTGGAAAATTTGGACTGTGCGATTTTGAATAGAGCACGTCTCATGTCTTCGACAGTAGCATGCAGTGTGATATTTTGTTTTAACGGTGTTGGAAATATCAAGCTCCACAGTTCATTTTCCCAATAGATGGGCAGCCAACAGCACATAAATAACGTATTTAATCATCCTGAAATGTTTATACTTTTTATTATCAAGCCAGTAACTTCGGGATACACTTGTGTGTGTGTATGAGTGTGTGCGTGTATTTGAATGCATAAATATCTTCATAACTATTTAAAGATAAGCATATGAAGAAATAAAAACCTTTGGTCGACCTTCATTTGTGGAAACCATTGATAACTCTATGGTTGAAAAGCAACATGTCCTCTTGCTTATTCCACACCAGGAATCATGTGTAGTTTGCTTTAGAAGCTTCGTGTAAACAGTCTTGCTGTTATTCCCTCTTGTTTCCATTTGAGGAATGTCTTAGACGTAAACGGTATATTAATTATAATTGATTCTGGATTTCTCTGAATATCCAATATTCTAGGTCACAATTTCGCTGATAAATATTAATTATATAAATAAGTGCTAAAACTAAAATACCAACCAAATGGGTCATTCATTGACTTTTCGGTCTGAAATGCACACATAGCATAAATAAAATCTTACGAATAACAATTATTTTAATATTAAAGGTATATCCCATCAAATTGTTCAAATACCATATGAAGTAGAATCTTAAGAAAAGCATATACAAATATATATATATATTTTAAATGTACTGTACAGAAACCTAATAGAAGCTAAAAATAAACTATATATGAAGCATCAACGGAATAATAAAATTTCCAGATACTTACCGAGAAGGCAGATTCAGGATTCTCCAAATCCTCTGCCGAATACGCTAATGTTCTTTCAGATTCGTGCTCTTCTTTTATCTCGCTGTTTTCCGCCGACCACTCGCTTTGGCCTTCGGGTATATTGCCGTCAAATAAATATTTCTCAGCCGATAAAACTGTTAAGTTGGAGCATAATGGATCTACATTGTTCTTGTCTTGTGTACCAATTGAGCTTGATAGCTGTTTAAAAAATGTAATGTAGTTACAAACAATTAAATGGTGCTTATTCACGAAACCCTGTGTCTTAATCATGAAAATCACATAATTGTTGGAGCGTGACTAAAGATAGGCTGGTTGCTTGCTTCTTTCAGCATTTTTATAATAGAATAAGTATATAAAACATTTGAAGTTCATGTAAGCAGAGTGTTTCTAAATTAATAAAGTAGGACGAAAAGTGACCACAATATATAAGGTTAAAATGAATCGAACGCAGGCATTTTGGACCTGTTACAGAAGTCTGGTCAACTACGCTAAGGCGAGGAGGTCGTAGTACTACATTCTACGGTGTTGGACTGCTAGTAGTTGTTCGCCGCAGCATGGAGGCTGAGTCTTTATGTACAATTCTATCAAAATGAAATGCTTCCAAATACTGTTTTATTTCAGAATAGACTATTCTTACTTCTGAGACAGCAACGCCAGGTGCGATGCTGCTGCTATGTCTATGCTGGGGTATCAAGAGAGAGTTGTTTAAACCTGGAGTTGGGACAGAATGTAAATGCATATATACGTATTAAACAAGCAGCACTTACCCCTCAACAATTGAATACAAAGCTTTCTCAGAAATAGGCATGGTAACGAGACCGAGACTGGCCCTAGTCTCGCCTTGAAATCCAGAACAGGAACGAGACCAGGACTTAGGTATAGGAGCCGAGACGAGACCGAAACAATATGCCTCGAGACAAGATCAAGACCGAGGCTTATCCCTGTAGATTGAGGCGAGACTGAGACTTGCCTCTCGATACCTTCGTCCCGATCGAGACGAAGATTTTTATGAATATTGATTATATTTATTTAATGCATTTGTTTATGATAATTTATAATAGATGGAGTCGTAAGAGAATTAGTTTCATTCTGATAATTT
>JAGDQP010030885.1:0-22284 GCA_022664845.1 Lepisma saccharinum | reverse complement strand
TGCATCTCTCTTATTGGTTTGCATTTTGAGCGAATGCTGCGACGTTCACGACCATAAAGAACAGTTACTCTTTGGTGTTATATGTACTATTTGTAAGCAGTCATAAGCAGTCATATTATCTTCCATGACTTCTTTCTTTAATTTATACTCATATAATTTTAGTTTGGGGTTTTTGTTCGTTTTCTTTTGTATCTCTTTTCACTCAATAATATAATGTTGTCTTCATAGTGAGTAGATGGATGTCTTGTTTGCTTTTCCCATTTCTCTTGAAGTTCTTTGATATCAAAGCTATGGCAAACAGGAAATTCCTTTCCCGCTCATGTGTCCGTCCGTCCGTCCGTGTTCAGAAATTAAACATCATGAACCGTAAGGTATAGAGGCATAATTTATTGAGGGTCTAACCCCTCCTTTGTGTGTGAATGTTTTCTTATGTATGACAAGTATAGGTTTGTTTGTCGGTGAAATGGGTTCTACAGTGATGTCTGAGTGATTTCTTTTGCAGAGTACCAACCACCCTACTTGCAGGTGACCAAAGTGGTAGTTGTATCCAGAAATTCTTTCTCCATTCCGATCTGTCTTATAATTGGTACTAAAATAAATATAAATTTAATGAATAATGATTTTACACTGCCAAATTAACCTATACACTTCCCCTTTTTATGTTTATGTTTCGGTGTATATATTAGATATTTTCCTTTACGATTTTCGACACCTAATTAGAAATTGCTGCATGGAATTTGAAACCGATTTTCGTATTGTTGTGGCCGATGCTAAAATTTACGTTATCAGACGATTCGATTGTTATAATCCCTTTTCATTTTCCGTTTACCGCTTGCCATGCTATATTAAAGGAACGAATAGATCCAACCTAATCTAACCATGTCTAATCTGATAAATCTTGATGAAACTTTTAAATTTGTTTTATTACAGCTATTCTATTTTGTTTTATTGAACTGTCTGATCATACCTACGTTAAAGTTAATGTTGGGTTCTATTTAGTTTATTTTGGAAATAATTTGTTTCTGTAACCCTCTTTTTGAAAATTCGGATATGCGAAACCGTATGTTCAGAGATGCTGCCAATAGTTATTGTTGGAATTTTAAGGTAAAACTCTGTATAATTCAAGATTTCGATTTTATTAGTAGAAATTGTGAAAATTAAGAGAAAAAAAATCATGAACTTTGAAAGCTGTAACATGACATTTGTTTTCAGCTTGTGTAGCCTGAAGGAAGAAATAAAGTTTACTGGGCAATTTGATGCCAACTGTTAGTTTTCGGAATTTTTTCAGTGAATTTTTTAACAAATATTTACATGAAATTTTAATGATTGTGAAGAAGTTTTCCGGTAAGGGAACCAAATTCTGTTTTATCCAGTATTTAAGGCATACAATTTCATTTAAACAGTAGCTAGTATACCATGATAGTTTTGACCCCTTGTATCTCGCGAATGAAGCATTTGCGGACCCATGTGTATGGGAGCTTTTTTTCTTATTTTGAAGTGACAAATCACCTCCCAAGGTATTTGCGCATATGACTGGGACATCCTGTATATCTTCCAGATCTGAGCATCCACTTGAAAAAAATGTTACTTGTAAGAGTAAGAATGATGTAATCCTTATTTTAAATTCAGTAACTTGTGTAAAAAAAATGTTGAACTGTGATCAAAATATTTAAAATTCAATAACTTATATAAATATCATGAGCGTTTGGTAAATCATAGTCTAAATTTTGCCTACATTTTATGTAGTTTCTGTAAACCACATTCGTAATTTAACTATGACGTATAGACCTATAACATATAATGTACAAATATTATATTTGGCAAGTCGTATACTAGATATTGCATAAATTATGTTGAACTTCTACAAAACATATCAGCTAGATTAGGTTCACATTTCAAATTTCTCTAACTCATCCGTCAAAGTAGTTGAAGTTAAGGAATTCGCTTAGAAAATATTACCGTAACTGAAAATGTTCAACTCCACTACGACATAGAGGCTAAAATAGTCAAATTTCAATATACTGTACACAAAAATTTGAATATCGATGTGGCATACCTGAAATTCCCTAAAATCGTGTACAAGAATGTCGAATTATAGTAAACATATAGGGAATTATCTTTAAAATAATCACTATCTTAAAACAGATCCAATATATGTAACTTCTGTCTACTACTAGTGTGTCAGAGTACAAGAGGGACCTTGGGTCGTCTCATTCGAAATAATGAGTTTCCGTAACCTAATAATCTGCCTTATTTATCAGAGTTGCACAGTTTTAGAATAGTTTACCTAGATACAAATAAAATGCAATATACAAACAAAAATGTTATAAACATACAGCAAATAATAGTTATATATATATACATTCCCAGAAAACCTATAAGCAGACATGGCATTTTCAGTATTTGAAGGTTCTATTCCTCCGATTTTAAGATTTTCGATATTTTACTACAAGTCATATAAAATAGGCTGCGTCGAATTTTAATAGTTAGTACAGAGTTTAGGACACATTATATTAACTAATGTCAAATGTACGTATATATTGGAAACAGTACAGGATAAAAGCAGGATGTCAAAAGGTGCCTCGATTGACTTCGGAATTAGAATCCTGAGAGGAACGCCCCCTGTGATACAGAATATCTTGCAAAGGATAGAAAATAAGGAAAATCATTTTAGATTTGGCAACAGTGTGATGAAATAAAAATACATTTTCACGACCCTATTGCCACTGGAAACCAAGTTAGCAAATGGTGATGGGAAGGGAGAAGCTGACTTCAGATATAGTCATCAACTTGACGAATAGTGAGTTATATTAAAATCGGTTGCAGCATCCAAATGATTACCTTGAGAAATATACAGTCCTTAATACAAGCTATATCCGAAATAGCAAATGGTAGAAAGAAACGTATTTCAGATTCGGTATCACCGTGATCAATATCATATTGTAAACAACATGTAGTGGTCATCAAGCCTAATTTGTACATTCAAAAGACAATATCTTGAAACGCTAAGATCTAGAGCAAAAGTAAAAAGGCTCAATATGAGATACCTCTTTATGAAATCCTACGAGGTAGGGTACACAATTTCTGTACACAAAATGTCACGGATCTAGTACCACTGGAACTCGAGTCAGCAAATGCAAAACTCACTTCATATTTAACTTGACCCTGATGAACAACATATAATTTGTGAGTATCATGATTCTAGGATAAATATGCAGTAGGGTAAATAACATATTAGGCCATTCTGTATCAAATCATACAGTGAATACCGTATTAATAAATCATATACAGTTTTCAGGGTCGAAGAAGATCCATTTTACATGCAATATGTCGAAAAAACGCGTAGGATAAGCTGTATGTTTTATACGCGAACGATTTGTGTCAAGATATCTAAATTTGGTAAATATTATATTCTTCAAAGTCATATACGGTAAATTAAATTTCAATATTAAATTTTAGGAAATCAAATAGAGTATTTTAGGTTACTATATGTCGAAAATAGGAGCAAGAATTCGAAGAAACAATAGATTATTTACGGGAACCAGCTTTTAGGTTTGGCCATGGTCCTTCGTTTTTATTTAAAATCGTTGAGTTAATATTCACTTAACAAGACAGAATAGTTAATTTTTTTTAGGGAAAAAATGGCACGTGATTTATGATGACCAATCGGCACTGGAGGAAGACACGTGAAGAACGACGGTCAATCAGTGTGCTGAATTTTGCGTCACGTGACCGGGTTCGACCAATAAGCAATCGGGAAGGTATTAAATTCGAAAATATGTTAGGTCAAATGTCCGAGCTCAATCCGTAACTATATATAATTTGCCAAAACAAATGTCACCCCACTGAAGAAAATTGCTATTTTTTATTTTCTTTATAATTTTTAATATTTAACCTCATGACGCTATTAGTGTGTTTAAATGTTGGAAATTCAAGACTTCTCCTAAACGCGCTTTGATATATATCTCCTTGAGGACGTAAACCTCGAGTACTAGAGAAGTAAATAACAGGAGGTGAAGGCGTAAAAGATTTATACAATCTGTGAGGCTGTAGAATGGGATATTTGGTTGCCAGCTTCAACGAAAAGTTCAAATTTGTTTATAAGAATCAGCTAGCATTTTTCGCTATAATATTTTGGTTGATTTTGCGATTTCATACAACGTGTAATCAAACAATACGATGAATGAACTTTTAGAGCAGCAACTGCTGACGCTACATCCATTTGAAGTAATGAGAACAATAACCTGATTCGTTGAGATAGTCAGTGTCAAGTTTGAACAAGTTGTGACGTGTTAGTCGGCTTTCAGAGCCGGGGGAGTGAGGCCGTATTTACCATGTCTGTCGCGCGTCATAGATTTCGAGCAACGCGTGAACATTAATTGCTTTCAAGTTTCAAAAAAGTGCCAAAGAAACTCAGGGAATGTTAAAATCAGTGTATGACGATAATGTGGTGACTCTAAAGAATGTTTACAAGTGGTATGAGCGATTTAAAAGCGGAAATGAGTCGGTTGAAGGCTAGCAATGGTCGGGACGTCCTTTGACTTCAAAAACAGACGAAAACGTTCAAAAATTGGCAAACATGGATCGTTCAAACGGGATATTGACTATTCGGGAGCTTACCGAAGAACTGAAAGTCTCGTACGGGTGCATGGAAAATATTTTAACCTATACTATTTAAATTAGACGTGTGAGTGCGATTTTTTTTGCAGATTTTGAAGCGCGCGCCGTGCCACACCTCGCTTCTGATATGCGAATTCTTTGCCGATAAAGAGGAATCCACTTCAGGATACTTGTTCCATTATTTCAAAGAGATTCTATACTTATATATTATCCGTTGAAGACTGTATTTAGAGGATAGATTATCCATTGCATCAGCTCGTTAGACTTCTACCGACTTCATTTAGTATCGCTTGGATTTTTTAAACTATTTTGCGGTATAAAAGTGATGAGAACTTAAAGCAGTAGTATTGTTTTGACATCAGTGTAGATTTTTACGACAAGTGCATCACTTATATTTATCTGAACAGTACATCCTAAAACGTAATTAAACCAAGTCAAGCGTTGTAGATAGCAGACGTATAGTTATAATAACAATGCATTAATTCAGATGATGCTTACGTTACCAGAAAATCAGACATATTATGCAATTAGAAAGTAGAAATGAATTGGATTAAATTTACAACTGCTCTTCCTTTAGCATATTGTTCGCCCTTTGAAATTTACTTACTTAATTTGGGTTGTCAGTACCAGAATCGTCAACAGTCTGATGATTTCCATAAGAAAAGTACTGTGACAATGGGCTCACTAACTGGCGCTACGCACCAACATCTGCAGCGCTTGCATTCATCAATATTTCATGGACAGGGACATTATGTGTTAAGTTACGTGAAAACGTAAAACATTTGTTGCCAAAAGTCGTTATCTTATCTTTATTGCCTTTAATATAATTTCAAAGAAGAAACGTTCCAAGAGAAGCTAGAACAGCAGAGACACCCCTTCTCGCATGTCTTCAATTGTTGGGTGCTCATCGAGTGTCTGTCTCTTTCGAAAATGCATTATCCAATAAGCTTCGCTTCCTTGACAATGATGTTTTCCTTTTTTTTCTCTGGATCTACCTTATAATCAGAGCACCAAGCATTACTGGAGATATTCTCCACTAAATATTTCAGTGTAATTATGCTTTTTCGACCTTGTGATTTAGTAACTAGATTCATTTCTATTTTCTATTCATTCTATTCACTTAATTTAGATTCATTTCTATTTTCATATTTCTCATTATTATTAATTTTCTCAAAATGTGATCATAATTTGAATCAATTCCTCAGTTATCTTTTAGTAACTTTATAGTCTCCCAGCACCGGTAATAGTTATATGTGTATTTGTGGGGGTATATATGTATTTGTTTTCTATGTATATGTCGATCCCATTTTATTATTGTAGCTATGTGGAACTAACCTTCTATGCATTGAGCGAAAGGAAAGGTCTAGCAACGTTAAATAAGCCGTAATAACTTAGATGAAACTAGATAACTAGTACATCAGGTTTCACAGCTTGACTATCTTGGATTTACCTATTGACTGTATTACTCGCAAGGAAGTGCTGCCTATCTTAATTGCCATGTAACTTGAAATTCATTTACTTGTGAGTCATTTGTGTAAATAATTTTACAGTCTTCGCAACTTGAATGAAATCAATAATTTAACTTTCTTTGTCCTTCAATGCAGCCTAAAGATTTGAGAGATGAAATCCCAGGAACTGCTAGAGAGCATTCAGAGAATCTGCTCAGAGACGCCATTTCATGGTCTTCCTGAGAGCACCAAGAAGAAGAGATCATTAGCAGAAAGGTAATGTGATAATTATCTTGATCCTATTTTGCTACTCTATAGGGTAAAGGACATGGAAAATGTAAAGAGAATTAGTAACTCTCGAAGATGATTCATACACGAACATTAGACATAATATTTAAAATATGCTCTACTTAACTATTTGTATCGCCATTCGTAAGGAATGATGCATATTTCAGGAAATGAATAATCTTACGTAGTAAACCGTGTGAGTTATCAACAAATTCGATTAGAATCAATACAATCACATCAGTCGCCTTTACGATCTTTATCCGGAAACACTTTAAATGTAACAGTAAAACTCAATATGCTAGCGTATGGTACAAGTTCTGGACAAAGCAGTAGGAAGGAAATAATTATGAGGCAACAGAGAAAGACATGGATATATTCTTCGGTATTGGAGATAACAATAAACAAACACGTAACGAAATCTCTCCGTTGTATGAAGTAAAGATTAGCAGGGCGGACAAAAATAAGAAATTCGCTGATACTCTACTAGAAATTAGATATTTAAAATGCACTTAAAATTAAGTGCAAGTTTAGTTTTTACCATGAAGGATAATATGCAGGGTTCTAAAACAAATTCCGTCCTTTGCAGATTAAGAAACTTTAAATAATTTAACAAAACAGCTTCAGCTTTCAATTATCAAAATATGCGCAGTACTATATTACTTATACATATGTTTTACCCAAATGTACCTGCATTTTTTTCTTGATACTTGAAAATATTTAAAACATTCTTGATGCAATTAAGAACACATAATTGGTGACCAAAGTTTGATGTGAACAACTTTTTGTTTAGTTTGTTTGTTTTACACCCACTGAAACTAATCCGATAAGGGGAAACCAAGGTACTCAGTAGACCAAAAGTCATAAGGTCTCCACAAAATATTGAAAGCCATTCTCTTAGATGTACACTGGAATATTTCTGTGTAAAACTGGTTTCTCGATGGCCCTAATGTAGAATAATTCATATTAATGTTGTTCTGAGTAGTATCGAAATATGTGTTTCTTATTCGTTTATTGGAATCGCCATTGAGTTCAAAACTTCGAGAAAGCGGTATGTTAAGTACCTTTTTTTTGTACTGAAATATTGTTCTTCCAAGTCTCTTACCAATTGATTCTGTTCTCTATTTTTAGTTTCATGGTATATTTTGCAAAACACAATTAAAACTTTGTATCCGAAGTATGCAGTGAAATTCTTGAAACAGATTTTGCCAAAATTGTTCCTGCAGATTGTTTAGAATTATATGCATTAGTGTATTAACTTTCTTGTACCGAGGTTTGTGATGGTCATATGTGAAATTAATTATATTCAAGACACTTTCCGCCATAGTTGATGAGATTGATACAGAACGATATCAATGAATTATAACAGAAATAATACTTTGAAATGTGAATATTCTGCTTTAAGGATTGTTCATTAAACGTTAGGGTCACTTCTTCTTTCAAACGCTAGTATCTTAGATTTCTGATACAGCAATTTTATATAATATGATACTTGATGCTTCAAAATAAATGTTCAATACTCAAATACTTGAGTTTCCCGTCATGGGACTTTAATTTTATATTGAGTCGTACAATCATTTCATCGACTTTCCGAAGCGATCCTTAGAGAAATCAGGGTTGGAAATTGGTAATTGTTGAAGTCCAGATCTTCTAAGAGAGTGTTTAAAATGTACTAATGAAGAGGGCGTTTCCCAACTGAACGCAAGCTACAAAGTAAAATGGATAAACGATTTACATAGTTCAAAACACAAAGCATTTTTTCTGACATTCGGAGGTTTTGATTTTTAGCGCGCTCTCCCAAAAATGTTCATGTTATCTCATACTCTTCGTCCAGAAATCGCAAAACAATGTCGCCTTGCATTAATTTCCATGCTAATTTCAAGTACCAAAAAATGTACCATACGTATGTGTGGGGCAAAAATATATTACTCAGGACGAAGCCTACCTTCATTTTCTATACTTTACAATTGGTTGCATTTTAGGCACGCAACATGTAGAAAATGAGCACAACTTTTAAATAGAATAATAAATGAGTAGTAATGGAGTACTTGAAAGCATTTTTTGGAAATTGCACGATTTCCCCATACCTGGCTGATATCAAAGAAACGATTTTCCAGGGCTGTACTTTTCGAAATCGCTCTATCGCCGTATTTGTTTACAATGTATACAAGGCTACGAACACATTTTCTCACCCCTTATGAAAGACTACGACCCCTTTTTTCGTATTCCCTATTTATAAAAGACTAGGAACACATTTTTTCAACCTTTATAAAAGGCTACGCCACCTTTTTTGCAACCCTTATTTACACAGCAGAGATTTCGTGAAAGGCTACGACCCCTTTTTCATCCCTCATACCAACGCACGATAGCAGAATTTTCGTGAAAGGCTACGACCCCTTTTTCATCCCCTATTTAACATAGCAGAAGTTACCTAACCCATACATTTCATAAAAGACTACGACCTCTATTTAACATAGCAGAGATTACGCCCTCCAACACTATGAAAGGCTACGACTCCTTTTTGGATCCCTTATTTAACATAGCAGAGATTTAACCTCACATAGTGTACAAGGATACGATGCTACAGAGGCTATGATCCATCCCCTATTTAACATAGCAGAGATTAGATAAAAGGCTACGAAGCTCTTTTTTAACCCCTGCATAACACCACAGCAGAGACTACATACACAATTTCCCAACCCCTATTTAACACAGCTCAGAGGCTACGGTATTCTCGCCCACACCTAGAGATTACACAGATACACAAGAACATATGCTAGTACAACAGTGCATGATACGGAGCTCTTTTTTAGCCTCTACACAGCACAGCTCTAGGCTATTTCCACACCCACCTAGAGATTACACCAGTGCACGATAGTAGAAATATATGCTAGTTAACCCAACCCAAGTAACATGGAATAGGAGACTACGAAGCTCTTTTACATAGCAGCGATTACAACAGCAATATGAAGTCAGTTTCTATACCACATACTAGCCAAAGGTCAAATATATCTCGTAAACAGCTAGACATATTGAAATTTTGTTTTCACAATTGGTATATGGGCATTGAACAATATTTGCGAAAAAAACGATGACCTCCAGGTCAAAGGTCAAATATTTAAACCTGTATATCTGGTAAACGGCTGGACATATTGAAATTTTGCTTTCACATTTGCTATGTGGGATTGAGTGCTTTTGGTTATATAACCAACTTATGGAAAAATACTATTTTAAAAATAGTTCCTTTTATTATACTTAAACATTTTATTATGCATAAAAGACTACACTTACTTTTTCCAAAAAATTAGCAAAGATTACACAGGGCTTCCACCATAGTCTTCGCTGTAACATAAATTTGAAGTTTTGTGTATACTGCTAACTGAACTCATCTGGCTATTCATCTCGCGATCTACCACACACACACACACGCACGTATGGTTTACGGAGAACTTAATCTCGCACCAGAGACAAGAAACAAATGGTTTACGGAGAACTTAATCTAGCGCCACTGACCATTCTCATAAACGAATAAAGCATAATATCACTAACATTAGTGTTACGGGTTAAGAATTTATGTAAGACGTCCTGTAGTGAATAGCCAGATGCATGATATGCTAAATAGGGAAAACAATAGTGTCCTCAGAACTGAGATAAATCACCTTAAATGCGTCTATTATTCCACGTATAAAATAAACAGTATAGTATTAAAAACCTTATATGATACCGTATTTATAGTGGAAGTCCATAGCTATCAAAATATCTCTGAATTATAAATATAACAGCAACCCAATGTTCACTGGAGTTATTACTAGGATAAATATTTATAATAATGGCTGCATCAAATGTATGAATAAACGGAGGTAGTTGATCTGCAGCATATACACCTATAAAATGATTTTTAGGCAATTTTTGTTGTAATGCCTCATAAAGTTCAAGGGTATTTAACATATTTAATTAATGTATATTTTTCTCTGGAAATCAATTTCTAGTTCTGAGGAAAATTCACCGTAAATAACAGCTGTTACAGGAGATGGTAGTGCTTGGTTAAAATGAACCTTTAATCGTACACTTAACTGTCGCTGGGGGCTAGTATGAAATGCTGCACCGGCACTAGAATCAGGAGTTTAAAAAAACACTAGTAGATTATAACCATTAGGATATTCGGCAGTGAAATATCATTACCTTAATTAGAATAATAAATACCAGAACCTGGAAATAACGCAGAATATGCTTGTATATATAGCTTATTATCAAAATCTGGCTGTAGTAGTTTAGATGGAACAGGAGTTCCGTCGACATACAATGTAAAGAATGACATACTGAAATGCTTAAAATTAAATGGATTTGTTTGATATGTATCGTTGAAAGCTGTATTAGTAACAAACTCAATAATAATACGTTTAGGCACTATGCCGGAAAACAAACCTGGAAGAATGGTGTCCATAATGCCTTGCGGTAAAATCCCTTCTCCTGCACCTTTGTTATCGGGTATTTTACTCTAAATTTAGGATTTTGTAATATTTTATTTTGAGCTATTTTCACGGTGGACGACACAACAACCTTTTTCACAAACAGTGTTGCATCTGTAATTACAACTTTCTCCTCAGCTCCAGTCTTGCCCATTAGACAAAATACGGGTTTGGCTGGAATCAGCTTAATACGCAACTGTACATCACTTAATATAAATTTCTCCTGCCTGAAAATATCATCATGAATATAGCCCAGTAATTCAGAGGTCTGACTTAACGCTGTGAGAAGTGAGCGTTGTTTAAACCCTGATTATTATTATCGGCCACACTGTCCATATGACCTGCAGTATCTTTAAACCACTTTGCGCTCTGGAGATGGGTTGTTCTTACATTGACATTATAATTAAGTAGTTTTTCAATATATAATCGAAATGGATATGTATGCGAGGAATAGGAAATTAATTGATTATTAAAATATATCTGATCTTCGCTGAACATTGCAATGACAAAATCATTTACGGGGCCAATTTTCTTATCAGTAGTTGTTTAATCAGAACCATCAGGTTTAGTAATTTTACCCCTAATATGTAGCATTGTATATGGTATAGCAATATAATCATCGCCGTGGCCAGGGACTACAAACTCTAAGGGTGCATTATCAGATATTAACGCTACCGGCTTATACGCCACTGTTTTATTACCTATAATACTAGTTTGAGTGGGAAGACCTGAAAATATATCTAATTCTGATATCGTACACTCACACTGCATTTGTGCGTTTCTGCTATTAATACCCACACTAGATTATTTTTATAATACCGAATTACATCTGCGAAAATGTAGTTCTACACAAACAATGCTATTTTGGAAAGGAAGTGGTGCTATCTCTAAAACCAATAATAATTTGATCAAACTCTTTATGTTGTACAGGGACATAATGAGAATTTTCAAAGATATGCACATTACTAGCACCATACTCTTTAATATTCGTATTTATTATATGCAGTAGTGGAGCAACAGTATCGCCTACAAATTGAGGTTCTACAATATCACTATAAATATAGATGTGTACGGGTAGCGATTTCTGTAAATCAGGCTGATAACGCGCATGATGGACAAGTGCAATATTATCTTGCTGAATATGATCAAAACCTAGTATTTTGGCTAATTCGCTTGATAGGCGTACTTCTACACTATCTCTATCTTTTCCTACTCTACTGACCTCAATGCATTGTACTAAAGATTTAACTTTTAGTTGTCAATTCAATTTATCGCTTTTATGGTTAATTTAAGATATAATATCGTCAACGTTATAGTAATGGCCGGGCATTACTTTTGTAATGTTCCAGCTGTCATTATCCGTGGGGTGGAAATAAAAAAATATTAGTATTTTGAAACATTCCGAAATGAACCTGTATAATGTACTTCAACAACAGCTGTTTCCCACTCACCTTTCTCCAGCGCGAAAGAATAATATAATTTTGTAGTATAACACGCCAGAGTATTTTGCGAGAAATATTCCATAGAACTATTGCTGGGAAATGTGAGGTAAAAACTAGTACGCGGCTCCATAATTAATTAAAAATATATCTCTTCTTCCTTTTTTCTTTACACCACCACCTGTTTGAATATTTTTACGTTTTTGCCGCCGTCCCGATACTACCAACACCTGATTTATTTTATTTTGTGCTTTATTCTTTAAATTACTTTTTGCTTCCTGCCAGCGTGATTTTAAAAATTCTTCAACGGGTAGATTATTATTTAGTACGTCTTCGGCTACATTAATTTCACCACGTAACAATCCTTTACCAACCGTTTTTGCACCTTGTTTCAATAATAGAAATACAGTACGAAATATACCACCTAGAAAACTACCTATACCATATCCTTCTTGGTATGGTGCACCTCTATATACATTATAACCACTACTTGCTTGATAATATTCAACTATCAACTACAAATATCAACGGTATAGTCGGTTATTCCAGTACTTAATCTGCTCGAAGTACTCCAGAGCTTTGTAGTTACTAAATATATGCACGTGATGAGCTAACAACCAACTCCTCCATCGTCTGATGGCATGTATAATAACCAATAATTCTAGCTCGCTGATCGTATATTTTGATTCACACGGTTTCTAATGTCTCCCCTGTGAACTCGAGTATCCTTTTTTGACCGTTCTGTTTTTTGACAATATAAAATTGCAAGCTTTCGTTACGGTACTTGCCTCCACAAGTAAATTAAAGTCTGAGGAAAGGTCGGGATGAGTCAACATTACCTCTCGAGATAATGCTACTTTAAGCTGTTTAAGTGCTTGGTCGTGCTGGGCGAGCCATTTCCATTTTTTCCCTTTCTGGATGAGTTCGTATAGAGGTACGGCTAGAGAAGCGTAATTGTATACAAAGCGAGAGCACCAATTGAAGAACCCCATCAATCTCTGCAATTATCTCACATTTCTCGGGGATTGAATGCTCCTTATCTTCTCTATATACTTTGAATCCTTAGATACTCCCACAGGAGTGATGGTAAAGGCTAAGATGGTAGTTGAGGCAGTCATGAATTTGCATGTTTTCAATTAACCCTCATGCCCGATTTCTGAGTTTCGTTAAGACCCTTTCGATGGCCTTAATGTGTTTCATTTTCCCCAGACCTGGGACGAAGATGTCATCAAGATAACCAAGCAATTCAAAATATTATTACATACCTAGATATCTTTGTAAGGCTGTCCTAAGAGTGGCGGACCATTTTTGTACCCATAGGGAACGACGCAAAAGCGGTACATTTGACCCTCATAGCCAAAGCTAACGTAATCTCTGCGCTTTTCCGTTAGAGCGACCTGAATGTAAGATTTCGTCAAATCGAGAGTAGTACAATAGTTAACTCCATAAAGCTTTGCGAATAGGTCGTCTAGTTTGTGTACTCTCACTTGCGGATTGAGGGCTGTCAGGTCCAGCCAAAATCGTATATCTCCGGTGTACTTTTTCACGATCACCAAGGGATGGTGATGAGGAGACATAGCCGGTTCCACATTTCCTTGCTGTATCCAATAAATTATCTGAGCTCGTACTTTATCTCTATAACAGAGAGGAATAGGGTGGGACTTCTTCACTATAGGTTACTTCGTGTTGACTTTAATCACATAAGCAAAGTGTTTACACCTGTCTAGATGACTACGGAAAACCTCTTTATTCTCAGTGAATACCTTACGTTGCTTAGCTTTGGCGACAGTAGATCTCTTAATTTCTTACACCTTATTAACTATTTATCGGTCCAGACTATTATCGACAGACGTTTCGTATGTTTTTGCTTTTACTTCAATAACTGACCTTAAACATTACTTGGATTTGAGACTCTCCCTTTCTTGACCATACACATATTCAAGTATTTTGACTTGTTTCACTAGCTGCAACATGGTGCGTTACGCCTCCTGTTGAGTCCTTCCTTGTTCATGAACGTCATGACAGGCAAGCTCCTCTTGGTCCAACATATGGTTCCAAATTTTGACAACGTTATTTATAGTGGACATATCACATCAACAGCCATTTTGACTACCAGCCAAGAGATGTGGTAACCATTTTTCTTGAGAACACTCACAAGATGGGTTATCTGCTTCACGTTGTGGAATAAGGTTAAGGTGACAGATTTCTTCGCTGGTTGAAGGTTCCATAAATACCTGCATCCAAACTTCCTTGTCACTGAGGAGTACTTTACCCTTTTCCAAATTTATAACACCGTTAAACTTACACAAAAGTCTTTGCCCAGAAGTAGATCCGTATTGAGTCCCTCGATGACATAAAACATGCTGCAAATCAATGTTATCCACGGTAAGAAGCAAAATGACCATTCCAGAGAATGACACCTTTCTTTTGCGTCCCAGTTTAATCCATCAAAACGATATTAGAGCATCTGGCTAGAGGACAAATCGTGACCGAGCTCCATCGCTTGAAGGCCCTGGACGAAAATAAAAATACATCGGTTCCGCTATCTACTAAACACTTAACGGGCTGACCACCAACATTTGGTTCGACCAAACTAGACTTACATTCGAAAACAACTTAATCTAGCTCCCGTGCATCCTCTTCATCAGAACAGTCGTGAAAATACTCCCAATCCAGGCTGCAAATATGTTCATAGTGCAACCTAAAGTAAAGCTTCCTGGAGTCTTCTTCCAAAACATGATGCCTTTCTGTGTCCGACGGTACCTGAACATCATCTTTAGAACTATCTTTGGGTTGGGTCTCAACAATATCACTGCAACCTACTTCCTCAACCCTGGGGATAGGTTGGAATACTAGTTTCATGAATTATTCACCTGGTCATGGGTTGGCGACCGACTGCGAGCCTCCCTTCGTTTAACAACAGCAACGTTACTGGGGCGGTGTGTAAGTTATTCTCCTCGCGGTCGCGATCGTTTCAGCGGCGTGGATTAGGTTTCCTCTTTTCCTCTTGAACGCCACTAACTTTGAGATCTATTAGCTCCTTTGTCACGAGAAAGATCCATTTGGACACCGGCTTCATCCCTTGAAGGGTTTCCACTGGTACTCCCTGAGAGGCAACGAAACTTTGCTGTACCGCCTTTACACCATAAACAGGCTGACGAGAGATTTTCTCTTGGTGGTTGTGGGACGTTCATACACTTCCTCATTGGTGCCTTTCTAGAAATCGTTGGAATTGAAGATTAACTCCAACTTCCGAATCGTATTCAGCATATCAGACAAACAGGTAATTCTCGTTGAAGCCAGGTGTCTCTGATACGCCACTGGTAACAAGAACGCTAAACAATTACACAAATGCACATCTGATGTGGTGGGATCCAGATCCTTAATTCTAGTAAAGCTCTCGGTGACAAAGATCTTTACGCTTGTTCCTTTTGAGGGTTGAAGGGTAATGTCCTCAGTCGGACTAGACCACTACAAATAAGCTCATCAATAAGTAATACTTAAGAAAAGCAGATCTCAAATTCAGGTATTCACGGAGGCGTTCACTGTTGTACAGGAACCAGTATAATGCTGATCCTCTTAGGACGAAACGCACGATTCTTAAGTATTGATGAGTAGGCACACGCATGACGTCCATTTCTCGTTCAAAGTGGCGAATAAAAGATCCAGCCGAGAATTCGGGTTTATGTTTTAAAATCAGTCAAAGCTTTTAAGTTAGATAGGTTAACTTTCAGCTCTTCGGTACGAAGGCTAAGCTCACGGTGAGAAACATGTGATTCGTCCGTATTATGTGAGGTTCACCTTCCAGGACCCACAGATACGTTCCGGGTTCGTCTGCGTCAGCCATTTCTCCGATGTCGGCATCGTATAGGAGAAATACTGCCGTCGCTACTTGAGAAACCACTTTTACCCTGAAGCTCTTCTTTACACAACCCTGCAACACACGGATAATTCTCGAAGAACTTAAATTCACCAGAGCAGTGACCGTGACCGTAAAAACGAGCAGGAGACACGTACGACCTGGGGGTACTTATTGCCCTAGTTTGGCGAACATTCCGGCTTCTTTCCATACTCACTCCTATAACTGGTAGAGTTGATTCACTTTTATCATTTGCGAAATCCCTTTGTTCCATTTCCTGTTGCAAAACGTTTAATTAGCTTTCAACTTTGGAGACTCGAATACCCATATCTGCAACGGAATTTGTTGATTCTTATTCTGTTCGTTGATCTTTCGTGTGTGACTAGCAATGTCGATCGCAGCACTCTCGGTCCCACAGCACCAGTCGATCATTCCTTGTTGCCACGCTTCCACATTCGCCACACGTGTCACACACCGTTGAACCTCCACTTGTGCCTCTTCAGTCACTCGTGTTATTTGGGCTCTTACAACTGCAGTAGACACGCCGACAGCTTCTTCCTGTGCGACTTGAACACTACTATTTATGGATTCCTTGACCTCCTTATTAGTTTTTGTGCACCTGTTGTACAAGTCTCCAACACGAGTTTCTAATGACCTGAGACGCTTCAGGGTCTGTTCCTCAACCTGATCGATTTTAAAATACAGGTCGTTGGATCAGTCTCGGGCTTCTTTCAGTCGTTCGTTTGTTTCCTTAACACTTGCGACGCTCTCACATAACTGTGTACTTAATTTCTCTTAGGCGTGCTGAGTCCTCTTGTCGTTGTCTGGTTATATCTTCCCCTAATTGGGTGATCTGTTCACTCAATTTCTGCATATGCGCTGATTCCTTTTCTCGTAGTCTGGCTATAGCTTCCCCTTGCTGGGTGGTCTACTCACTCAATTTTGCATGTGTACTGAGTCCCCTTCTCGTTGTCTGGATGTAGCTTCTCATTGCTGGTTGATCTGCTCACCCAGTTTCTACATGTGTGCTGAGTCCTCATCTCGATTACTGGCAAGTTGCTCGTTCAATTTAATCAGAAACGATATTATTAGATCCGAAGGAATGCTCGTCTTCAGAACGGTCGAAGATTCTCTTGAAGATTCCGTGCACGCTGAACATTGCCATAGGATGGACTCATCTGACAGATCATAGGGAAAACTGTATTGGTAAATCTATTGCTTTTCAGTGAGATTGGTGCGTGCACATATCGCACGTACGATACTGCACGGACCGAACCTCTTCCATAATTTCTCCACAACATGCTAAAGTTTTACTGTGGTTACTGGTTGCCTCGAATTCTATGGAAGCACTTCTCCTTTCTGTCCACTTGCTACATGTAGATGCCATCGTGTTCCGTATTCCTCGTAAATAGTTCGAATGCCAGTCAATGTCATTAATTACGTCACCATCTGTTTGGTTCCACACAGCAGGAATTACACCCTCATTCACAATAACTAACCACTTGGCGCTAACCGCGACAAAATGGCGGCTTCGGGGCCCTGTTCGGGTGCCATTACTATATAACAGTTTATGAAAGAGCTTTCGAGGAGTGGGAGTGCCTCTGTAACCAAGTGCAGAGGAAGTGAAAGTTGTACTACGTTCCAGTAAATGCAAACACTCGACAAACTTAATTCGTAAATACGAAGTTGGCTCAATATAGTAATTAATAGAATAAGAACACACGATAGTAAACTGGAATTTTTAACAATGAGTAAACCTGATTTCTAGACTCTTGGACGAAAAGAAAGTTACTTACGTAAGTATACACAATCTTGGTACCCCAGTGTAATCTTAGGGCTATTATCTTGGATAATCATTAAAAGTTTAAAGCTACTGTTCTTCAGTTTTATTGTTGAACCTAAAATCTCAATTATATTTTCTTACACTGAAATGTAAGAAAAATTGAGCATTGTCGTTGCCAATTAACGACAAGATACAGAGATAATAATATGATTCATTTATGAATAGTGTCCAAATGTTTGGTAAATTACACTAGACAATTACTATGCTTTTTGAGTCTAAAATATTGGGTAAACAGGCTTTACATTCAATGTAGGAATGTTCTTGAAGCTAATGAACACTATTTACTGGCTATCTGAAATAATGTTCTGTAATTTTCGTATAACCAAACTTGAATGAACTGAAGGTCAAACTTAAGAGATTATAAGTATGAAACAGCTACAAGCAGTTAGAACGAGCAATAAGGTCCGTATAATTGGACGGGTGATTGATAGAATGTCCTTACCACCTATCAACAAGACAAAATGCCTTCGCCACGGAATAATATTCTTGACTCATTCGTATAATTGAACATGTCTAGGATAGATAACTTAAAAGCAACGCAGTGGAGTGGCTGTAGAATGAAGTTTGCATAAACAAGCTTAAGTATATCATCAAGTACATTTACCAGAACCTGAAATATCAATGTGAATATCAGTGATGATACTGAAAAATAATAATAATAATAATTAGGTCTTGTAGTGAGAATACAATCGAAATTAAAACATTTCATCTATAAATTAGCCTGTTACTCCAGCCTCGGATAGACAAATCCGTATCTGTATCTTAACATGAAACGAATTCAGTAATATCAATAAAGATTAATATATATTACAACGTCGGCACAGATATTACTGATCAAGTGCACTTTTACAGGATTAGAACATTATTAACCATACAAACGAGATGCATTTACTGACTTTTTAAATAAACAAAGTAACTCCACATGTAAATTGAACACAGAGTTTTTCTCTTATATTTAGAATGAGGTAGGGAGTGGTTAAATGATGAAGGTCAATAAAAACTCACACACACCCATCACTTTAATATTACATGCCATTTAACTCAAGGCAGCAAACATGAAACTCACACACGAACGTGTGATGCCTAAGTCATTAGGAATTACTGATATTTATATTAATATATTATTATTATTTAAAGTGATTGCGTCATAAAAGAAAACACAAGCACATACAACATATCGCTAGATAAAGAGCTAATTCTTATTCCTCTAAAATATATAACATGCAAGTCAATTTACTTCACATACGGTAGTCTACTATATATATACTGTATATAGGTACAGATGCTTATCAGAATAATGGAAACACCTGTAGTTGGCAACACGTCAGATGTATGGGTTGGCAGTGGTGTCGTGGCGACCGCAGCGCCGGACTGCTGGTGGTGGTGTGTTAGGTCGGTCTCCATACTACGTCAGGCGTCGTGGAACAGGAGTGTGCAGTGGCTGCAGCAGACGGAGGTAGTGTAAAATGGGAGACCTCTCAGAGTTTCAAAGAGGGCAAATTGTTGGTGCGCGGTTATGTGGAGTGAGTGTGACGACAGTGGCTAGTGTGTTAGGTGTGTCGCCAGGGACAGTGTCGAAGGTGATGACGGCCTACACAACACACGGGAAAACCACATCGGGGAAGC
Organism: Lepisma saccharinum; assembly: GCA_022664845.1. Taxonomy (NCBI): domain Eukaryota; kingdom Metazoa; phylum Arthropoda; class Insecta; order Zygentoma; family Lepismatidae; genus Lepisma; species Lepisma saccharinum. Next base: position 2,695 of record JAGDQP010030885.1, on the reverse strand, counting down.
GGAACACTGGGCGGAAGAAAAGCATCAGTGACAGGGCACGCCGCGTATTAAAGCGCATTGTCACGCGGAACCGTCGTGCTACTGCGGCGCAAGTGACGGAGGAACTCAATCAGCACCTCCCCCAACCTATTTCGACAATCACAGTCCGCCGCGAATTACATGACATGAACTTACGGGGTCGTGTTGCACGGGCCAAACCTCTCATCAGGGACCAGAACGCTTTAGCGCACCGCAAATGGTGCCGTGACCATGCAACTTGGACCGTTGACGACTGGAAACGTGTGGTATGGTCGGATGAGTCACCATTCACCCTATTCCAAACCACGGGCCGTGTTTATGTGTGGCGAACGCCCAAAGAAGCGTATGATCTGCAGTGTCTCCGCCCAACTGTGAAACATGGCGGCGGCACGGTGATGCTGTGGGCCGCAATATCATGGTTTTCATTGGGTCCTGTGGTCACACTTCGCGGACGCATCACTGCCAACGATTATGTCGCAATTTTAGGAGACCACTTGCATCCTATGGTCCGGATGTTGTTCCCTTCCAATGACGCCATATTTCAGGATGATAATGCACCCATTCATACAGCTGGAGTTGTTGCAGCGTTGTTTGAGGAACATCGGGATGAAGTTCAACACCTCCCCTGGCCCGCCCAATCCCCAGATCTCAACATAATTGAACATCTGTGGTCCATCTTGGAAACACGACTCCGGCGACGATTTCCACCTCCATCCTCTCTCACAGAACTGGCCGATGCCCTGCACGAGGAATGGTGTAATATTCCACTTGCTACCATTCACGACCCCTTTGCCTCCATCCCACGTCGCATCAAGGCTGTTCTGAAGGCGAAAGGTGGCCCGACACCATATTAATCTGGTAAGTTGTAGTTTCGTTCAGGTGTTTCCATTATTCTGATAAGCATCTGTATATTACACTATCAAGTTAGATGCAAATATCTGCCTTGATGGGGCTGAGTAGTTACCGTAGCTAGTTAAAATGTTTCATCAGTCCTGACCCTATGCTACTTGGCAGATAACCCTATGCTGTATAACTTAATTCAGCAAAAAATCTTTCAAGGAAATTCCTGACTAGTATCATAACATTGCAAAAATAGTATAAACTGGTAATATTTACTTAACACATAACGCGAGGTGGTAATGGTAATTTGCACAATTATCATACAAATACGTAGCGATCGCTTACTACCTGAAAACGTACATACGTAAATAGGACAGAGTTATCTTACGTAATGTTGATGAAAAGGCTGAAGAACCGTTCCATTCCAATATCGTAAATTCGATATGAAAAAAACTAGGCGAACACAATGTTTGCTAAGCACTTGAAATGCATATTACCTGAATTTTTTACGCAGTCAAGGACAAAGATGAGCGTATTCGTGTTCAATACGAAAGGTTACGGTTTCCCATGTATTGAATTTAATATATTAATTACACTCCAGGACTTTCTTTCATACGCGTATTCATTCCACGTATTTCTTATGGTCAACTAGTTTCTGTCAGAAGACAGAAGTCTACTTTCTTCACTTCGATCAGCAATAGGCAAAAACTACCATTAGAATGAAGGAAATACGAAGAAAAATAAAGGTCTTTCTTTTCTTCCTATTCTTGCTTACAGCTTTACTGCTACTCACAAACGAAGGCGGGGGAGGGGGAACACTGCAAATTTTCTTTCTCCACCTCTTCTTAAATCCTGCATTGCTACGATTCTGATAAGCACTTTTTAAATATTGTGTTGTAGATTAATTGGTAATATTATATCAAAAATAGTAAAATGATATACACTGGTGCGAATTCTTCACAAGACACGTACTTGGAGAATCAACGTAAACAATTCACAGCAGGCTACCGTTGTGCTTCGTACTCAGCCTCGCTTCACTGAACGGGCATAAGGAGCACAAATATAGCCACTTCGAAACCTGAATTTTACTTGTGTTTTGAATCTCCTTTTGTGCCCTTTGCATAGGAACTTCACCGGCATATATTAAAAACGACAATTACGTACAATCTGATGGTGTAGAAGATGAGTACGCGAATGATTTCTTCAAAATTAAGAGACTCGGATTTCTACCTTCACACATCCATGTAACGTGGCACTCGATATGGTGTTGCCAGCGCGTAACCAGTCACGGGCGCAGGCAACGTTCAGTGTCGGCTCGCACCGTAGCGATGTCAACTGAACTGTCTCTCCGTAGAACGTCTTCAAAACACAAACTAGTACACAATTACATACAGAAAAACGAAGTAAAAATTTTAAATACAATTTATATTGCTCGGTGCGGTCATATCTTCAATGGAAGAAACCAAATTTATTTGGTTATGTATGGAGTAAATCTACTGAGTAGACATGAACCTGGTACAATATTAAAGTTTGAGGATTTGTATGTAGTAAAATGATAGCACTCTTTTTATTTAGCACCATATATTGCAGTTTGGTCAAACGGTTTTGTTGAGTCCATGTTTTAATATACGATGTATTTGCTTCAAATAGTATTTGTGTAGGATGCAATTTAATGCACAGATTTGCTCTAGCGTATCTCCTTACTTAAATACATTGTCAAGACGGAAAATGTCTAGTTCGGAAACTAAAGCAAACGTTTCATGACCTCTATAACACTAAATCTAAGTTTACACACATTTATGAATTACGTGCACGTACAGCAAGTTCTCTAAAAGAG
>JAGDQP010030884.1:0-22285 GCA_022664845.1 Lepisma saccharinum | reverse complement strand
AACGGCATCACTTAATGCTTTTGAGTAGCAGAACAAGCCTTGGATACACCTGCCATCTAGCGTCCAATTCTTGGCGACAGGCTACAAATGATTTCTCGTTGATTGGACAGGCAGCTTTGGATGCAGCTGGCGGTGTTGGCACCTATTCGACACGACGAGATGCAAGTGTTCTTTTCAATAGGCCAAACTCGCAGAAATTCATGGGACTTGCATCAGGTGACTTCACTGGTATGTCCTGGAAGGAAATAGCCTGGATGCCGGTGTCTGTCGCCATCTGCTGCAGAAATCGCTGGGTAGAACGCGACGTATGTGATGAGGCCTTATCCATATGCACACGGACTTGATTTACTGCATATCCATAGAAACGGGGCAGATCTTCTGTATAAATTTTTGTGAGAATATGTTGCTGATAAAATGCGGAGTTGATCTTGCAGTTGTTAGGCACTCGGCGAATCGTTAACTTGCTTTCATAGCAGTATCAAGCGACAGCCCTTCGAGAAACTTGCTTTGCACTGGCTGATGAAGTCAGGACGAGTTTTTGCATCGCTGGTCGTGTTTGTTGCGGCTCGAATTTTGTCACAATCGGCTTGATAAATCCATGCTTCATCGTGTGTGGCTACAAACTTCCACTTGTCCCCGGATAGATGGCGTTCATAGAGGCGCATGCAGCGGATTTTCTGTCCCACCGATGAGCCGCAGTAAGGGCATGTCCACGACTTTTAAACACCACCCGGAGCTTTAATTTGTTTCGTAGGTGGCAGTTCACAGTCGATTGTGCCACGTGTACTCGTCTTGCCATCACACGTTGTGATGGAGGGTTTTCCTGTAAGGCCATTCGCCGCAACTTCCGAGCTACAGGTGGCATCACCGCAATACACTCTCCTTCGTGGGTGAATGAAGTGCTGGAACGTAGTTGTGTTTATGTCGGTTAATTATGTTCTTGATGGTTATTGTTCCCAATGCACACCCATTTTCCCTGCACTGTTTCTGAATATGTCACGGAAAACTTGGCGTGGAAAAGTGCTACCGCGTAGCCTTCCCAAAATCGGTTCACCTTGGGTGTCATGATTCACACAACACACACACACACGACCTTGGCGTGATACTAGAAGGCTTTGGCTTCCTGTTACTGTTCGAATCATTCGGTCGGTCGATTGTGTTAGCAGGGGTGCAGGTTTCAAATCGGACACATATAGACGGATCGACCTTCTGTATTTGCTTAAAGTTATAGGAATAACATAAACTTTCAGGAGCGCAACCGATTACGACCAATAAATTCATTTAGAAAGTCTCAAAATCAAGCAGCTCTCGATAGGACAAAACAAACTTGAATTCAATTAGATTACAAATCCAGATACTCTGAAAGTATTCTGGTCCTCCGAGGGCCGTAGAACCTTCTCGTTTAAAATCCAAATCGAAGGCGTTAAACATTCAGTAACCGTTTGCAATCAAGACAACTCGAGCATCAGACTTACGAGTACAACTACCAAACTCTATTTACAAACGACATATAGGTAGCATTAAAAGACACAATCAGGACTAGCTGACAAAGAATGGAGTAGGCGATAAGACCCACGACCCGGTCAATTTCACTCACACAGAGGATGATGTAATTATCATCGTGTATTACCTACTCAAAATACGATATTGGAACCAATTAGATTTACACATCACAATCAAATGGAGTGGACGAGAGGCTCACGATCCGCCAATTCACTCACACAAAGGATAACGTAATGATCATATTGTATGAGCTACTAAATTGGAGACAACAACTCAAATTAACACACCTCCCGATATCAAAATACCGGGTGCTGAAAGACGTGACTGACTTACCAGAGAAAACGAAACACATCAACAAACTTCGAAGAATGGATCTCCCACAGTAACAGTTGGCGATCAAGAAAATTACAAATTTTATCGTCGCTATCCTTCGCTGCCGAAGATCCCTTGCACACTGCACAGAGCTTGCCCTGACAAGTAACTTGAGCCAACATATGCAATAGAAAAACATATATAGAGGTCATGCGTCACGCAAGACATATATATTTCACCTTTTTAAAACTGAGAACAATTCCTACTCCCTTCCTACTGGAATGGGGAATGAATGTTGTGATAGCACTTACAACAATAGCTACCACCTCCTTTCATCCAGAGTGCTCTTCGAGGGATGTCATCCGGCAACTATCGAAATCTCAACAAAAACAATGTTGTCGTCCCTCGACATTTCAGAATCGTCATGAAGGCTAGTTTTGGACGAAAAATTTACCTGAATCTTCACCTACTCAGGTTCTGCTTCTCGGACTCGACCACCATCCGCAGGTGGTCACTCGGCACTCGTGCAGGTGACGTATGCGAAGTCAGTATACAAGTGCGTAAAACAATAAAAGTTATGGCGCTTTTTTAATAACTAATAAGAATATTTTAATAAGAAATAAGAATATTTCGCGCTACTGAGAACACGAAAAACTCCGATCTTCCGAAAGAATCGTTCGGATCTTTTTTAAATAAAGAGCGGGTATCGTTCTAAAAAGTAGATAAAAAAGCAAGAACTCTAGAAGTCGGAAACTCACTCCTCCCCTTGACTTTTCTCTCCAACCGTCGCTTTCACATTCTGGCAAAAAATACCAGCAAGACTTGGGGAGAGAAAAAGAAGATGGAAAGGTTAATTCAGATAAAAAATAAAGAGCTGATCGGTTATACAACTTAAAAACTGAAACAACTGAATCGAGAAAGATATCCCATGGAAAAATAAATTGATTAAACATACATAATAAACGAAATAAATATTTAGTCAGTGTTGCTAACACAGACATATTTACTGACACTCATTTATGCTTTTCTCCCACATGATTCTTACGCTTTTTAGATTCTTGATTATTAAAATTCGGAATTTGAATATAAATGTCATTAGGTAATTATTTAAATACAAAATGGAGGAGTTATGAAGTCAAACTTCATAATATATGTATCAGAATTATGACTGAATTAAGCAAACTACAATACTATTTTACGGCGCAATAATTGTGCTGGTCTGAAATTGTAGAAAAAAGCTAAGAAAGATATGTTTTTAACTTTCTTGCATTGGGTTCCATAACTATCAATGATATGTTTTTATATCTCCCCTCCCTTGAGAAATTCCTACTACGCCTGTTAGAGCCACTCATTAAGGCATAGTAGAAATACTGAAAAGTCGTTACAAAATCTTGTTGTAGAAAGTCCATGAGGGGGTGGGGTGACCTCATTGTAGAAAGTCCGGGGAGCCAGGTAGTTGGAGCTTTGATGATACGTGCTTATTGAGGTCACCTAAGGCAGTTTGTACAAGATCGTTGGTTCGTTGTACAAAGTCCGATGACACGTGACGTCTTTGTAGTAATGGTACTGGTTGTAAATATCGTCCCTTCGCTGTAGAAAGTCCGGAGAGGTTATTTGTATATCTATTGCTAAAATAAGATGGTGAGTGGTGACGTAATCCAGCCTGTAACATCGTTAGAAAATTACGGGCTGTTCGGGGTTGCGGTGACATCATTCAAGATTCTAAAGTTGAGGAAGAAGAAACCGTTTGGCTTTTGGAAATCCCCATCACGTGACAGTGGTCATTGACACGGTGTGGTGTTACGCATGATTTGATTGAGCTGGGAGAGGGCCAGGGGAGTAATAATTTGGACAAGTTGTTCGGAGTTGCGGTGACGTCATCCAAAATTGGTAAGTTGGGGGTAAAGACCGTTTAGCTCTTGGAAATACCCATCATGTGAGAGTGGTCATTGACAGAGTGTGGTGTTAAGTAAGATGTCTGATTGAGCGTTTGTCTTTTGTCCTGTCGAATGTTAAAGGAATGTTTTTGAATCTACTCCTAACTGGCTCTACTGTCAATGTCCGCCTGACCTCAAATCCTCACTTGTACCCCCGCCATGACGTCAATGATCTTGCATAATCCTTTGCTCATCTCAGATAGGAATGTGCCATTACGCAACTGAGCCACTACCATCTTGTTTTGCTATAGTTTACCTACCATCATAGTACAATATATTTAACATCCCCAAAATTGAGGTCAGCTCAATCACCTTTTATCAAAATCATTGCTTATTCTTATTAACACGTATTTCAATTTTGTACTCACCCAAATCGCAAGCAAGGCAAGCTTTCATGAAAATCGGGCATTATTTTTATAGTAGGAAATCGTAATGAACTTCAATAAAGTTGGAACGTGTTGGAGAAATCATTAGTGCCTGTCGTAATGTGGCAGAGACTCTTCATTTGTTCAGCACGGTTCGTTATAGATTTTAGGGGAAAATTAAGTTACTGAGTATAAAATTTGATTACTTATTTGACAGAGGTACCTGGTGGTTACAATTAAAGTGCCGCTTTCCCGGCGGTCCAGCGCGGGCTGCAATCAACGTATTATATTGAAATTCGGTAAATATGCTAATGAGACCATGCGGAAGCGAGTTACGCTGGAGAAAATATTAGTTCTAATTTCCGCCACCAGGGGAAAATGTGGCGCTGTACAGATAACGAGCACGTGGAAATGGTACTGAACTATGTATAAGACGATTGTCTGGGGCGGAGAGGTCAAACATGTGAAATAAATGTAATACAAACAAGGTGTAGGTCAGCTGATCGTAACAAATGGTGCAAAGGGAACAAATTTAGGAACGATATGAGGCTAACTTGATTGCCACTGAATGGTAAGAAAAGGTGCAATGGGAAGAACTTTCTTAACTTGTTCGGTTACAGTGAACTATTTACATAATATGCTCCATATGTCCACCAGAAACATCGACGACATGTTGCATCCGCACAATGGCGTGCGCAACAGTTGCTCGCAGCATTTCCGGCGGAATTGTTGCTAATGTCGCCTTATGCTAACCTTGAGATCAGCCAGCGACAGGACATTTCCCTGGTAGACCCGCGCTTTCAGATATCTTCACAGCCAGAAGTCACACGGATTTAGATCGGGGGATGTTGGTGGCTACGCATCTGGAAAACCTCGGGAGATGATGCCATCCTCAGTGAAGGTTTCACGAAGCAGATCTATCACGTGGCGACCGATGTTCGGTGTTGCCCCGTCTTGCATGAACACAGTAGTCTCCAAACAATTTCGTTCCTGTCACGCAGGAATCACATGTCACGCTAAAACGTCCCTATAACGTGCCAATGGCACGGTACTGGTGACAAATTCTTGGGGTGCCATCTCCTCAAAGAAAAACGGGCCAAAAATGAACGTTCCTGTGAATCCACACCACACATTCACGTACGCAAAGTGTAATGGCTGTTCCTGCACTACATGCGGATTATCCGAGCCCCATACCTGACAGTTGTGAGTGTTCACTGCATCCTCTAGTGTAAAATCCGCCTCATCAGTCCACAAGATAACTCATGGTCACATGTCATCCACTTCCATCCGTGCCAAAAACCGAAGGGCAAACGCAAGGCGCCGCTGCGGATCTTGAGGTTTCAGTTGCTGTAAAGTGCAAATCTTGTAAGGATATCTGTAAAATGGCCGTAAGAACTTTCCTCACTGTTGACCATGGGATTGCCAATTCCTGTGACACTGCCCGAGCACTGGTAGCGGAATATGGAGAACGTGCTGCGTGGTCCACAACAGCCACAGCAACCTCTTCAAGGAATAGGTCGTCGTCCTCTTCCTGGAGCCACACTCAAATCACCCGTTGACTCGAATTTCAGTACCAACTTCTTTAAGCCATTTCTTGATATCGGTCCTCTTGTAATTCCTTTCAGACATTTCCTTTCGAACATTCTCTCAAGGCTGCACTGTAATTGCTTCCGTTCTGATAGACCAATTTGACTAACAGTGCACGGTCTCTGTTATCAATAGCCATGCTGCTCCTCACGCGATAATGTGGAGGAAGTGTGAGCTCGCGTGTGTTACGGCCTTACAGCGCCACATTTTCCCCTGGTGGCGGAAATTGGAACTAATATTTTTTCCAGCGTAATTTGCTTCCGCATGCTCTAATTAGCATATTTACCAAATTTCAATGTAATACGTTGATTACAGACCGCACTGGACCCCTGTGAATAGCGGCACTTTAATTGTAACCACTCTGTATGATCGCTACGGATCTTATTAATTCCTGAATATTTCTGTTCAATCTTGGGAGACGGGATGGAGATTTATTTTACGCTACACTGGGACAGTTTACAGCGCTTCCTTTTATTCCTCCTGGTCAGAGTATATATCCAATGATAGTACTGATCGTACAAGTAGCGTGGGGCTTGCACAAAATCAGCAGCGTGAAGTGGCATTGGAATCTGTCCTAGTACAATCTTCAAATCAAGAAGAAGTTGCTAGAGCTGATGCTATGCCTGAAAACTTTGCTGCTTTCAGCCTCTTATTTGGGGATGAATCCATCTTAACTCTGATAGAAACAATGCTGCCGTGCATCGCATTGTAAATGAGGTGACCAATAGCATGCTTGATGACAATGCTTTAACGAGTGTTGTCACCAATTATTCTGGTCCTTGAAGACAAGACGGGTTCGATGATTATATTATCCCTCGAGATGCCGATATTGATACAAATTCTTTGATGGTAGCGTAAGTACATATATCTTTGATAGTTTTGAAGGTATAGGAGAAATCTCGGTGGGTGATATCACATTTGATTCAGTGAATGGAGAAGTTGAAATGATGATACAATTATGGTATTATTTGATTAGGAACGATATAATTAGTAATAATGATGATGGGAACCTGGAGGATATTAACTTTAAATTGGATGAGCCATTAGTCGAGCACCTGATGGACGATATTAATGATAATCAGTGACAGGATTGGGTACGTCCCGGAAACAATTATACGTTGCCGGAAACCAAAGTGTAGTAGTAGATGTTATGTTGCTAGTAGTAATAGTAATGGTAGTAGCAGTACCAGTGTTTCTACTAGTATTAATAACTTTGAGATTCTGGCAAGGCATAATCGTATCTATCCTCACTTTGCTATCGGAGAGTGATCATAGTGGCTCAGAAGAATCTAAAATGCAATGATGTAGAGTCGTATGTTTCCAGTCTCTTTCCGTTTGCGTTGGACAATTTAATCCCTGACGTTGAACCAGAGGCCTTTCTCGAAAAACACATAATCTCGCCTGCAACTTACCTCGACTGTTTCCCACAGAGTTTAGTCCTGGCCAAGGCAAAAGCCGAAGGTGAAAGGGATAAAATGTATGATCTCCAAAATTTGAAAAAGTATCCGCTTGCGATGATCAATGAGACTAAAGATATGTGTGTAGCAGCTGGGGTTGATGTAGAGAGACTAAGAGGATGTACTGTCATGAAAGTCAATCAATTTCAGCGGCATTTACTTCCACGGTACAGAATAGTAGAATATGAGAGAGATCCAATGACTCGAGAAACATATATTCGTTTCGCAGGTCCTCAAGCGCCAAAGCAGCTCTATATTCACCATGACAATTAGCTTCATAGTACAATCTCATATATCAGCTCATATTTGACAGTAAGGTACTACTGTCCGATGTGCTTAGTGGGGTATAATAGTAATAAAGAGCACCATGTATTCAAATTGAAGTGTACGTATTTTAAAGCTAGTCATGAGATTTCAGGCGAGGAAGAAGCCGATTTAATTGCAACAGTTTTTCCTTCTCCGAATATTTTAAAAATCATAGAATTGGACCTAAAAGTGACAAAATGCTATGGTATATTTTGAAGAAGTATTCAACTTTTCGTGCCATCATTCATATGCGCAAAAGAAAGCACAAAACAAAAGAACGTGAATGTAGAGAACACTACTGCTGACATTGTGTGAAGTATGTCATGTCAGAACACGATTGCTTTATGAGGAAACTGAAGCCAAAACATTCCAACAAATATATAAACATTATGTTTGATGTGAAACTGTTACTGGGTCCAAACACGAAAGGTAAACTTGGACATGTAGTAAACTTCATAAGTGCCACGAGTAAACCTATTGAGTGTAAAGATGAAGATTCGAGCGCCACATGAATGGTTTGTGGAGACACGAAAAATGGGGATATTTGTGATTTCTGCTTTAAAATAATGCAAGAATTTATGAGCCATGTATTATAGTAGCTCCTTTCGTTTGAGAAAATAGTGGTGCTTTCCATTAAAGGATCTAGATATGAAATGATTCTTGCTGAAAAGAGTTTACTGGTAGACCAATGTTTTGAGCTGAAAATTATAGCTCAAGGCCAAAAGATTATAGAAATGTTTCCGGGTAGTAGAAAAATCATCTTCCAGGACACCTTCCTTTACATGATATTTAAGTTATTGAACCTCCCCAAGACTTTATTGTTAGAAAATAACATGAAGAAATGCGAGTCCTCCTTAATGTCCTTAATGTACCTGACAGTCAAGTTTATGACGATGTCATCCGTTATTTCGAGTATTATGACCCAGAAAGATAGGATGAATAAGAATACAAAGCATTGAAACAGTGGCACCAAGAATGTGTTAAGGCAGAGTAAAATATAACATCTAAAGAGAACTGTTAGAATATTGTAAGTACGATGTTGAAATTCTAGCAAGTGCTAATACCTTCGAAGAAAGTGCGGATTCGTTAAAATGCTTTTTGATTTCTTCGACAATAGCAAGTTTGGCAATAAAAATGTTTCGCACACTTTACCTACCTGGAGAGACGATTGCAATCATCCGTTCACACGGATTTAAACATAGAGACCCCCAGAGTGATAAAACCGTACAGTGGTTAGGTTGCATGTCCCACATTGGACAAAAAGACATCCAGCATACCGCGAATGGAGGCGACTATAACGTTGAAAAATAAAAGTAGATGGCTTCGAAAAAGAAACAAAAATAGCGCTAGAATATGAGGGCTGATACCATCATAGGTGCCCTATTTGTTATCCATACTTCAGGCGCAAAGGCATCGAAGGCGGTGAAACCTAGGAACAAAAGTATAGTCGGACCAAAGACAAAATTTCGTATTAGAAAAAATGAAGAAAAACGTTATTGGGATTTGAGAATGTACGTGGGACGAAAAAGCAAATAAAAGACAAGAACATCTAGGACTTTAACAAGACGAACTGTGTCACATTGGATGGATTCAAAGGCAGCAGGACAGAATCTTCTGGTACTAGTACAAATGCTCAGAAAATTGAAAAAATCGTTATTAAGATGTGACATCCCTTTACCCGGGGGTAATGGCAAGAAAATCATTTCCGATGTTAATGCCCAAGGTGTACAACGAAATTTTCACCTATTTGAAAAGTTCAGGGTCTAATAGGGTGTACAGTGGAGTCCCCAACGGCCCTGAAACTCCCACTTTACCATTTAATATTCACTCAACATTGATGGTCGGTTTATGCCGACCGTGAATGCGAAGAAAATCATCAGCGAATGTAAGCTGGGGTCGGAACAATGGATGTTTAGAGGACCGTTCTAGACGACCGAGCTTCAAAAATCAATAGAAGAGGAATACAAAACGAAGAAAGTACATGAAGTATGAAAATTTGATATGAGAACAGGATTATTCACAGACTACAGCGAGTAATTTTCCCAAAAACAAGAAACGAGTAGTTCCCCCGCAGAGTATCGAATTGAAGAGCAAAAACAAGAGTACATTAAGAAATATGAAGAACATGAGCATATCACGATCAAATATGAAAACAATAATATAATCAGGGTTAGAAGTACATTATTAAAATCTTCCTCAATTCCTAATTTCGCAAATGGGGTCATTGAAAAGAACTCCCTTAAACTTGTGTTGTCACGGACATTCAGACATTCCTGAGTATCGTGCTGTGCATTCAGTTCTAGATTCAACAGTTGCTCCGATCAGACGTCGGCATCTCATTGTGACATATAAAGATGTTGGGGAAAAAACACACCGCTCCCTTTCACTAACATTTGTCTTTGCGCCTTTATATCGACTTGGGCACGACTTCAGTTATACAAACTGATTGAAAAGTTAGCTACGATAAACTCCTTTACGTAGACATTGATTCAATCATGTTGATATGACAAGCCCAAGCTTTACCTTGGAAATTATTTCGGGCAATTAACTGTTGATATTGAACATGGATGGAAGATGATTTAGTTTATTGGTTTAGGAATTAAAATTATGCTTATAGAAAACGGGAAATTAGTACAGGAATCGTAATGGATGTCTTGAATATCCGGGGTGTTACACTGAACTATCCTGCGTAAAAGGATATTAATTTTGCTTTGTTTTATGATTTGATCATGGAAAAAACTCAAAAGAAAGTCATTTTCTCCCGAAATGACATATGTGGGAGATCGGGGTTTGTCATCGTATCGAATCCCGAAACAGAAGCACACCAAAGGACGAAAACGAAACGACGACGAGTCATACAAAGTATAACGACAACCGAATTTAGATACTCCACAAGGTTATTGTAATGGGTAAATGTGTATGTATGTGTGTATATATGTGAATATGTATGTGTGTATTTATGTAAATAGCTAAGGAAGCTGGGGGTGTTCGTGACGGTATGAAAAAGAATTATTTGTTGTCATGGGAGCAGTTGAATTCGAGATGCTATCTTTTTAACACCCTTGTGTTTTTCTGATTACGGGGAATTCTCGAGTTGGTAAAACCTGCTTTGCTAATCGATTACTTCAGCATCCTAACAAACTGTGTGCTATTCAATTTAATGAAATCGTTTGGCGCTATGGAGCGACAGTATCAAACTTGTCTGTACCCAATAATAAATTCCACCATAGAATACCAGATTTGGAGCATTTCAAATCCAACCCAACTCACTTTTGATTCTCGATAACTTGATGATTAAAACCAATGGAGATGTCGCCAATCTATCCACCAGTCATGCTCATCACAAAAACTTATCATTAATATTCCTTGTGCAATACTTGTTCCCAAAAGGCTACTATGCATGTGACATTTCCTTAAATGCTCAATATACTGTCGTGTTTAAAAATTCTCCAGACAACTTACAAATCCAATATTTGACATGATAAATTATGCCCGAAAATAGCAAGGGTATTTTAGAGGTATTTGAAAATGCTGTAGCCAGACCTCATGCTTATTTATTATTTATCCCACACAACAAACCCTAGATGTATTGCGTATACGCACACAAATCTTTCCAGATGAAGCTATGCAATGGTTTGCACAAGTAAAGGACATGTATATACATACCACTCTCAGTCGACAATGTCGAACTTGAAGCATCACTATACGCCCGCCCTCTGTGCAAATGTTAAGGCAAAAACGAAAACATTTATTACAAAACACTCCCGGAGGTGTCATTTGCACTGTAGCACAAGTGGCTAAAATACCATAAAGGGCAGCATGCCGCTTTCTTCTGGTCAGAATCAAGTACTACGTCATCGTAAGAAGATGCTTCGTGCTCTTGCTCTTGCAAAATAAAGTGTTAAGAGCAAACGTAAACTATTTAGTCAAAAGGGCGGTGCACTTTTACCACATTATTGGCCCCCGTATTAAGTGCAGTTGCAGGCAGTCTATTTAACCGATAGTATAGTTACTTCAAAGTTTCAAAATATGATACTTTTCCCGAACAAGTATCCCCTCAAATGATTTCCCCTGTTGAATCCAGCGAATCCCATCAAGCACGATTAGACAACGAAATGCAATATATATTACAACGCGCTGATCTGACAACACAAGAGAAATGGAACTTATCAACAAACAATGCATCGGTACTTGCATCATACCCCACGACCACATAATAAATCTTTAATCTTTACCATTATTTAAATTTATTCATGATACAATCCCAAAAACACTAAGTCCAAAAACTGAAGTATTATTAAATCGGAAGCACGCATCCAATCGCATGAGTTGGGATCCAACTGGTGTAGTAACCATAGACAATAATCTTCTTCCGGGCTCTAACATTATTGATCTTGTCAAAGAAGTGGTGAGAAAACGTGTACCAGGAAGCTCTGTAGGGATCCAAGCATTAAAACAATTGATTTGTGAAATTAATATTCCAAAAGAATTAATCAATTTTAAAATTGGGTGCATTGTAAAGCAGCAGCTATGGGTAAAACTTAAGGCAAAGAAACCTAAAGCAACGAAACGTAACACTTTCAAAAATATTTTAAATATTTTAGAGAATACAAGTTTTAAATCATGTCTTTATATAGAGTGTTTATAGATATCAAGATCCCGTGTCTAGAAAGTGCTTCCAAACTATGAAAGATAATGAAAATGTCAACAAAAACCATTGGAAAAACGTTATCTTCACAACAAGCATATACTTTACGTAAAAATTTTCCCGGAAACAGTCCATGGGATTGGACCTGATGAATTAATCAAAATAGATTTGGAGGACATGCAAAATGTAGCAAAGTATAATGATGGGTACACTTACACTGATGTGATTTCTCGTTATGTAACTTGTATTCCTGTCAAGAGCAAAACGGGTCCTACTGTGGCTGAAGCCATCAAGAAAAGGTCCAATCACGAAAATTTCCTGCAGTCGATTATCAAACCGATTTTGGGTTCTATAATTGTCTCTTTGAACGTGTGTTTGAAAAGTTTCGGGTGAATCATTATAGTGTTCATTCGGGAATAAAGCGACTTTTGTAGAACAATTTATTCATACCTTTAAGGAAAAATGTACAAGTACATTACGCCTGAAATACGTATGGTTACATGTATGTATTAGACGATCTCATGTATAGGTATAGTCATACCACTTTAAGCCATTAAAATGATTCCTGTAAACATTAATGATAACAATGTAAATCAAGTCTGGCAAATCCTACATGGAGACAAAACCAAAACTAAGCCGAGATTTAAGTTGAAAACCAGGGAATTTTGTTCGTGTCAGTAAATTCAAACATAAACTTGAAAAGGGGTACTAATCAAATGGTCACGTGAAATTCTTATCGTGCACCAGTGTGTGAAAAGTTATCCAGTCACCTATAAAATCAAACACTTGAATGGTGATCCCATCAAAGGAATTTTACACTGAAGAATTACAAAAAGTTCTTGTAGGTAAAACAAAAACGTATCTGATTGATAAACTTTTGACACTACAAAAAGGTTGGATGTACGTAAAATGGGGAGAATATCCTGCAAGTATGAATAGTTGGGTACGACACACAAGCGTTTAGTCGTCTTTCTGACACCGTCCGAGCAGTTTCAATGGATTTGATGTAAACTTACCTCCGAATGGAAGCACACATATCTTTGACAATACAACAGCTTCCTATACAACTAAACTATGTCAGCCACTCCAATTCACGGGAGATTGGGCGGTTGTAGTAACCGGCGTTACCCGACCTTGGAGTTTTTATAATCTCCACCACGAAGAAGAAATAATTATTCACGTAGGAAAAAGAAAACACAATATAATGTTTAATTTCCGCCAGGGTACTATGATTCTGTTCCTAGAATGTTGAAAAGAATTCCTCATATGGTGCGTGCACGGGGAAGAAAAAGCAAAACAATCCCTTGATGATGAAAGCCAAAGGATACTTACCTTAATCGAGAAAATACTTAACCCTATATTACTAAACCGTAGTCTGGAAGACTACGCGACTAGTATTGAAATCTCCCCCGCCCCTTCTACTAGGTCGACGATTCTTATACTCTGTGTACCTTCAGTGCGTGGATAGGCATTGAAGGGGAAGGGTCGTTGCATTGTTAGTCGGTTTCTTTTTGTGTCATATCAAATCGAATCATCTACTAGACTACAGTTTAGTGTTTGCGTTATTTCCAACTATGCATACGTAGTATTGTCAACGAAGGCTTCGTTTGACACAGTACGCAACTAATTTTAACGTTGGGATCATCAAGCGAGTACCTGCTGTGAGTGTCAAGTAAACTAGATATGTTATTCAAAACTCTTTAAATGTTGCTTTAAAGTTTATATTTTTATGTTAAATTAATTAGAATAATTTATTATTTATAAAAATGTTTCTTATTTTTTCTAAAGTAGTTTGTCAGCCTTGGGGTTTTCTAATACTATTTAGTAGGGATGAGTTTAGTAATCTAGGGTTAAAGAAACGGTTTTGAATAATGAAAACGAAAACCATTTTCTTGGTGATAATAATCCTAAGTTATTCGATGATGCGAGAGAAGATGATGGTGAAACGGCAAATGATGATACGCTCATGTTACATTACCAGGTGTATGCATAAGTTTTTGCCGTGTTTTGTGGTAAAGAAAACACGTAATTTTCAAGGGAAATTAATTTTGTTTTATTCAAAATATTGGCCATCGGTTTCTACACATTTCGACCATCTTTCAGGTAATTGATGCATACCATGCCAGAAAACTGCGCGTGTCCCATTGACGTGAAGAGGTGATAGTCAGATGGCGCCAGGTCAGGGGTGTACGGCGGGTGCGAAAGGATGTCCCATCCAAGCGATTTCAAGGTATCTTTCACTGGTTTTGCTGTGTGAGACGGCGCATTGTCGTGTAACACAATCACTTTGCCATGTCCTCGGGCCCATTCCGGTCGTCTTTCGATCAATGCGTGATATAAATTAATAATTTGTTGGCGATAGCGTTGTGCATTAAAGGTTTCGCCGGGCTTCAAGAGTTCATAATACACAATACCGCTCTGGTCCCACCAGACACAGAGCATGGTCTTCTTGCGCAAGCGATTTGGCCTTGGTGTTGAAGGACCAGTTTCGCCAGGTGAAAGCCAAGATATTTTCCGCTTCGGGTTTTCAAAATAAATCCATTTTTCGTCACCCGTCACAATTGGATACAAAAAGGATTTTCTTTCGTGGCGTTGAAGCAGCATTTCACAAGTGACTTTGTGATTTTCCATTTGGCGTTCATTTAAATCGTGTGGGACCCATTTACCCAGTATAATGATCTTACCCATTGCTCGTAAACGTCTGCTGATTGTTTCTTGTGACACATTTAATGCTTTTACCAATTGCTGTTGAGTTTGAGTTGGGTCATCCTCCAATAACACCTGCAATTGCTCGTTTTCGCACTTTTGTGGTCTACCAGAGCGCGCACTGTCGTTCACATTGAAATCACCACTTTTAAATTGTCAAAACCATGTCTCACATGTTCTAATCGATGGAGCGTGTTCACCATATGTTTCTAACCAGCACACGATGACTTTCAACAGCTGTTTTCTTTTGATTAAATAAGAAAAGCAATGCGTGCCGCAAATGTTCTTTTTCAGGCACAAACTTCGACATGATCACTGAACGATAAAACAAAGGCGCTAGTGTTTGGCGGACTCAACTTGTGTGTGTTTGTAGTTTAATGTCAGACGAACAAAATGACGTATGTGTCAAATGAATACGCTGCGTACTTTTCGCTGGCGCCATCTCTTAGGTAAATCGGAAACTACTTATGCATACACCTGGTATTATAGTACAGAAAGTCAGGTCTTTATTAAACGTAGACGACATCGTTGACGACAATACGTGATTGAAATGATACCAGAATTACAAAATATATTTAGATTCAGTAGTGATCCAAATGTAACTACACGAGCTAATCACTTTTACCCTATACATCGCAGTATTGTGGTAGCACCATATCCATGTAATCTGGAATATAATATTCCCTCAGAATTGGCGTTGGTCTTGATATTGTCAAGACACAACCTAATATTGGTCTACTTCTTCGAAAGATCAGTGTCCATGAAGATCAATACGGACAACTCCAATCGTTTGTGTTTGATCATCCCTACTATGTCAAAATGGAAAAGAAATATTTCAATACGTTACATGTTGACTTAAAAGACTAAGACGGTAAAAAGTTGCTATTTCAATTTGGAACGACAAGCTTAACACATCACTTTAAACAGAAAGCAACATCATGATTTTTGAAATTACGGATGATAGTTTTTACATTACTCTAAATTCTAATGCTAGTACTCAAGCTTATGCGTGCAATACACCAAGCCATTTTCGTAATATTCTGAACCACCGTATTAACTTGACTTATGCTTCGTGGATGGTCGAATTTGCGGAAATTCATATAGCACCCTTGTGCGAAAATGTTTTTGAATGATAAAATATCTTTTAGTTCGACCTGAGCAATGGTATCAAGGTAAAACAAGTTACAGCAGGATATTATGCAATGATTCATCATTTACTGGATGAACTCAATAAAATCACACCAACTATACAATTTACGTATCCCAATACAGTCCATGTTACAGCAACCGATATGATTCAAGCCGTACAGCTATCTCCCCTGCTGGCATAACAATTAAGATTCGAACCAAACATTAACATTTTAAAGAGAGGAATCATACAAAAACAATCCCACATGAGCATTGGATATCCGCAGCAAATATTTGTGTATAGTGAGCTTATCCAACCTCAATATGTTGGTAATAGAAAAGCGCCATTACTTCATATTGTTGCCATGACCGATAAGAATCATGGAAAAGTTCAAACCATTATTTTTCAAAGTATCTATTTCGTGAATCCAAATTAAGCTTCGATACCATTGAAATCCTACTAAAGGACCATGCTTGGCGAAATTTGCCATTCGCATCCGGAACGTTGACAGTGACACTTCTCTTTAAGCGTCTCCCACAATGAAAGTTAGAGCATAGTATGAACGAGGTGTTCCCTATTTTGCAGGAACCGTAAATCAACGCGGGCATCGAGTAGGGAGTTTATTCGAGGTCTTTTCCGTTTTGCCATGCCATTAATTAAACAAGGAGCTAAAGCCGTTGGCCGTCAAGCTCTACAGAGAGGAGGCAAGGGTATGTTAGAAAATCTTCCTGTTAAAGAATCCATCAAAACATGCGTTCATGCAGTAAGAAAAGCTTTAAAGACAAAAGCAGCAAATAAAATTACTCAGTTACTTACCGGAAGTGGTAGGAGACTGTAACGTAAGCGAAGAACTCCTGGTCGTGATGGTCCACCTCGAAGAACAAGCAAGAGAAGTCGTACTAAACCACGTGACATCTTTAGTTAAGCATCATGTCGTTCCTTACTCCCAGCAGTAAAGAATGTTGTTCCAACGAATTTGATTTAGTATCTGTACCCAAGACACAAACCGCCTTTGAATCATCACGTATGGTCGAAGATTAACATCGGAAGGACCCATTGAATTCCATATTCCTGGAGATACTGTACTGTATATTCATCCAGCATACCTCTACGTACATTGTAAGATTGCCCGCCCTGATGGAACAAATCTTCAAGTAGAAGCAGAAGTACCTCTAGTCGCTGCCGAAGATGTCGTTGCACCTGTCAACAGTTTCCTCCATTCCCTGTTCAATCAAGTCGATGTTGCCTTAAACGACAAGTTTATTCCTTTATCGCGCATATATTGAAACCATTGTCAATTATTCCTAGGATGCCGCATCCACACATATAACCAATGCATTTAACCTCAGGGCAATTTGATACTCTGGGAAATGCAAACACCGAATTTCAAAGTTTGGTGGTAGTGTTTCCTTTGAAATGCTGGGACGTTTGCATATAGACATTGCAGGGATCGACCGTATTCTTCCTAATAAGGTTAATCTTCGAGTAAAGTCATATCGTAGTAAAGATGCGGTCTTTATGATGCCAGGACAAAATGATCGATTCATCGTTGCTTTGGAAGAATTTGTACTTTATGCACGTCGTATGCATATACTAGCTGATTTGGCGATTCAATTAAATAGCTATATACTCAAAGATACTGCGAAATTACCATTAATTTGAGTTGAAACTCGTGTACATAGCATTCCTCAAAATGTAAGTTCGTACAATCTGGACAATTTATTTTTGGCTAACGTAGCCTAAGGTCTTGTTATTGGATTTGTTTCAAATACTGCATTAAAGGCCAGTACAATCTCAATCACTTCCATTTCCAACACTTCAATCTAAACAAACTTCAGGTCCAAGCTGGTTGTCAATTTTATCCATCAACTTCCTTGACTCCATTTTTGCTTCACGCTTGTATCTTAAAGGTTAATACACCTTGTTTTCCGGTACTGGTATTTTCCTTCAAAATGCTGGATATACCATTACTTATGATGATTACGCTCAAAGGTACACGCTGTTTGCATGTATTCTTTCTCCTGTCATTACGCTTGATGGGATGTTAAAGATTCTCCTGTCGACTTGATAATTAGTTTCAGTGAACGGCTTCAACATTCAATTACCTTATTGTCTATGCACAATTCGATTCCCTGATCCAGATCGATAAAGCCGTAACATTTATACAGATAATGCTATTTAAGATCATGCCTGTGTCCAATACATCAAATCTGTGACGTCTTGTACATCTATATAAGGTGGCAATAACATTGTACTTACCTCATTTATTCGCTGTACGCCATAAAAAGAAGTATTGTGCAGTTCACGGCCTTCGACCAGGGAGATGGAAATGCTCAGGATCTCGTAGTAAAGAAACTTGCAAACGTGGATTCCGGTCAAAATACATCGCAGTCCTTGATCTTCAAACCGCCATTTCCATTCACCACAGACTTACCCATAATCTTGAAATATACAAATGAATACATCACCACGCAAACGACTGGACTTCACTGGGATGATTGTAATTTGACCGATAGTGATAATGATTTATACATAAGCCAGTTCAGTGTTGTGTACGTATGGAGAAACGCTTCAGAATTTTCTGGAACGACTTCTTCGGCGACCTGTATTCAATGTAAAAGATCTAGTGTCCTAAATAGACGGATTTATGTTTTCCTGTGCACATCCACGCCATCAATTTAAAAAGTTTCGCTGTGCAGTGCGTGAAGCCAAAACTTATGGACAGTACTTGAAATACCTGAACTTAACTCGTTATATCCTTCCCCAACGTTGTACTACGTACATTAAAACACCCTTTGCAGATTCTGATGTGGACTCATAACATCACATAGACTATTTTTATGACTCTTTAAGATCAACGGTATTTAGTGGTGTATATTTCATAGATACTCTTCCTGTGTAAGTGGAACACCAGCCGCATTAAATATAAATTTGAGTCCATCGAACAGTAGGGACAGTCATTGGGTGTGTGTACACATTAGTGAAAAAGGAACCGGCGGCTATTTTGATAGTATGGAAAATTCACCTCCAAGACCTTTTGTCAATTTCTTGCAGAGGAATTGTAAATATTATTATGTAAATATTATTCAGTTCCAAGGTGACAAGTATATTATATGTGGATTGTTTTATATTATATTGAAATGTTCCGCCTGTCTCCTGAGCACGTAGACATTCTGTAAATAAACAAGCATGTTTATAGGACAAACATGTTTATAAGAATGTAAACATGTAGTGACACACATAGGAGCAGACGACGGTCAACTCCACAAACTAGCACTAGATGGAGCGGATAACAGAAGACAGAGGGAGCTGAATCAATTTAGGAGAAGCAAGAAGAACCACCCCTACAATCACCTATAAAAAGGACCAGCGCAAGGCAAGAGGTATCACTCAAACCCGGGTGGTCAGCTTCTCTCCTTTCTCCGTTCGCAGTTGGCTAAGCAACCGGAACACTCCTTGGTACGCAGTTGGCTCAGTGACTGGTGTGTATTCTCACCTAAAAAAATAACTTCTTCCGTACTCAATTTGCTCTGTAACTGGTACAAACACCCATCACGCAGTTGGCTCTATTACTGGTGTCATGCGCACACGCAGTCGGCTCTGTGACTGGTGTGTACTCTCACCTTAAGTCGATACTTCTCATGTACGCAGTTTGCTCTGTAACTGGTACAACTACCTGCACGCGGTCGCCTATGTAACCGGTGCAATCCTTCATACCCTAATTTCTATAAAATCATCCAAAAGAAGAAATCATCTTAGAAGTCATACTTCTAAACAATCTGTAATTAGTATCCTACGGGACTGTAATTTTGTTAACTTTACTCTCTTCTATAAATAAATGGTTGAGGGTTAAAATCCACTCTCGTGCATTAATTGTCTCTACCGATCAAAATAGAAGGATCATTACGTGGTGGTAAGCGTCGATTCCACATTTGAACGTGTGGAGGAAAGAAAAAGTACCCAAGGAGTGCACAAAGAAAGCCCAAAATATCAATAATATTTTATCGTGTCAAGCTACTATATTTTGTTCTTAAATCACTGTCTGACATGTACATGGTTAATAATTGCTAGGTTAGGTTAGGGAATTAGATTTAAAAGGACATCAAAAAAATTTGTTACGAGCATTTTTATGGGTAAATGCCAGTAAATACGAGGACTGGTGGTAGACATACAAACATTGATAAAGAAAAAGAAAATAGCGAAAATGATGATATGGTATCTCCATTAAAACTATCATTTAATGTTCAACACTTGACGAAATTTTCTGTGAACATCAATGAACCCCAGACAGGTTTTTATGCTGTTTGAGCATCTAGCTTCTTTGAAACCCTGGGACGATGTGAAACGTAAAGAACCAATGTATCTCCAAGATACAGCTTTGGACATAGTTTTCCAACTAAAATCCCAAAATCTTTTACGAGAAACAGCGTATATACATATGAAAGATAAGCTTATCAGTCTGTGTAGACCCAAAATTCAACTTTATAAAGTAGAAATGGAAATCAATGCGATGCAACAATTCCAGGAAGAACCTTTCGGCTAATATTTTTTAAGAAAATAAAGAGCAATAAGGCATAACATCCGGGACGCCACAGAGGAACAGAAAGTCCATTATTTGTCATTAGGCTTAACCAAAAAATACCTAAAAAACATTGCCTTGGAAAACCATGCGTCCGTGAATTATGTTCAAAAGCGTTTGCATGAACTCAAAGCATCAACGGATTTATTTTTTAAAAAAGGAACTTATGGAAAAGTCACAAGCCTTGTTAGCGATGGTGGACCTAGCACAGCAGATTCAGACTACAAGGACTTCTCCAATGCTCAATCATATGGTTCGGCAGATAGAGGAACAAAATACGACTTTCCAAAATTCCATGTACAACCTGGAACAAATGTATCCCCAAACAGACATCCAAAAACGATTCGGCGAACTACAAAATAACCAAATGTCATATGTTCAAAATCCTAATAGGCAACAAATTTATTATCAAATTCAAAACCAGCAATCTGATACAACTCAAACTCTACCTCCTTGGACCACACAAGAACTCGTAATAGACTTTCTTAAAGGTGAACCAGAACCACCTAGTCAAAAATTTCCCGACCAGCTATACTCAAACATAAGAAATATATTTCCATGGTCAAAACAAGAGCTACCTAACAAGATACCTATCCACCAACCAAAGAAGTCTCAAAATAACCAAACTATGCCCCAACCTCCCATCCTACCTTGGTATAGTAACAGCCTGTATATTCTGGTCAGGAACAGTCAAGCACATTATGACACTTCATCATATCAGATACAGCAAGTTAATCATACTCCTACTGAAAAAACAACAACAAAATAATTTGGAAAGCATCACTAATAAACTAACACAAGTGTCTCTGATGGTGATTAAAAATAATAATAGCCAGAAACTGGAATATAGGAAGAACGGTAACAAGAAGAATTATAATAACAAAAAAGGAAATAAAAATGGGACACAAAATAACAAAAAAGATTGTGAGAAAAAACAAAGTGAAGCTGCCACTCTTTCAGTATGCGCTTTTGCTTTAAGAGAGGACATTCCGCCCAGATTTGTTGGCACAGAGAAAAGGACGCTAATTCGGAAAACTAGACGTAGCGTTTCGGACCCAAACTCACGTCGAAGGCCAGCGGACGCAATCAGGAACAGACAAGAAGAAGGATAAACTTCCATCAAAAGGACCTGCCACAGCTGATTCATTGAATTTTTATGGACAATTAACAACGAAAAATAGGGAATTAGTGAAGTATAACACTGAGGACAATAAATCTATGATTAATGTACGCATAGCTGACGAAATTATACGTACAATCATAGCACAATTATACGCAAGCATACTTTCCATTTGGTCCTAAACTCAAATCCCAAGAAATTGCACTTTAATACCTTATGTCTGAAACGTGCGGGGTATTGCAGGGGACATAGTCCAAAGGAACTTTATGGCGCTAATTAAATTCAAAATTCTAAACACCTCATACTCACATTATTTTAGGATAATTTGAACAATATACGAACCCTTATTGGCCAGGATTTACTCAAAAGGCTGCAGGCAAAATTGGATATAGAGAAAAACATTATTATTTTCTATAAAAATCCAGGAATCCAATATTACCATATGAAAGAAGTGGAAACTTCAATTTCGCAAGCTGTCATATATCTGGTGAAAAAACACATTTCTGCTGACGTTATAGTTACCAAATACATAACTATACCAGTTAAGAGCAATTTTTTCTTCCTGTACAAGTAAGAACTTGGGAGAAAAATAACAATCAGTATTTATGTATGTCCATATATTACAGTCATTACGTG